>PVKS010009593.1:0-63401 GCA_004027875.1 Aplodontia rufa | reverse complement strand
GGTATCATAAGACATGTTTTCATACTGGCCCCATATATACAGCAATGTGTGTAGTTGTATGTGTGTATTTGAAATTACATTCACAAAGCAGAGTCTTGCAATGCATTAGTAGGTCATGAAATCAATTTTGTACGTGTTGACAGAATTTAAAAAGAATAGAGAAGAAAATATCAATTTTCATTGTACATGTTAAAGATAAATATTACTTTGTGATTTCAGTTGCATACATTACTTTCTAAAATGTGTAATCTTGCAAGGGTTTGCTAAATCTGAAGAAGCCAAATTAAGTAACAATATCTATAGAAGGAGATAGATTGAATTTTTGCCAACCAGTGAGCCCAAGGAATTTTCAATCACTGAGTCTACAAATATATATGAACAAAGTCTATGATCCAGGCTTTGCTAATCGGAGGGGAAGATTGTTTCCTCTTTTTGAATGATTCTAAGTGCAAAATCTTCCAAGCTCTTCTCTTCTCATTAATTATGCCAATCCTGAGCCTTCCCTAATAAAGAATCATACCTAGTACCACAATGGAATGAGAATAACAAGCAAAGTTTTGAGTACACCCAGGCATAACCAGAAAAACACACAGGATGCTTTCTATTGCAACTCTTCTTGTTCTGTTTGGAGATCTCTGACCACAGATTCCCAGTACTCTCATAACTCTCCATTGCTAGGAGCTCCCATATCTAGTACTTTACTAAATCCTGTACTCTTGAGCAGTGACTTCCTCTTTTGCTTCATTGAAATGTACCTCCATGTCTGCCATTTTCTTTGTCTCACAAATGAGATGAGGTTCCGATGAGGAATTAATGGTAATAGTGCCTGAATATGGTATCCTACCAGATAGTATTGTCCCAGTAGCATGAGTACTGTAACCTTAGGCTGTCATTTCATCATTTTAATTTAAGGGATACCGAACTGGGCTAGGTAGATACTACCCTTGCTCTAATGGAGCTTTGGGTCTGGCAGCAAATACAGACTATTAAACAATATGTGCAATATAAGATTAGCATTAAAAAGAGTAAGTAAAGGAGCTATGGGAATTTAGAACAAAATAATTTAACCAACTCTACTGAGTCAGCCAAGGTTTCAGAGGCAATGCCATTTAAATTGAGGCTATGGATAAATGGGCATTAGCTAGGTAAGGGTGGAAAGCCAAGAGATGGGCCACTGTAGACAGGCAGACTACCTCTTACTTAACTGTGTACCTTTGGGAAAAAATGTTTAACTCCAAAGCCTCATTTCTCACTTGTATAAAAGGAAGGAAATAAATGCTCCTCAGAGAATTGCACACCAAGAATTTATTGCGTGACTGGTACTTAATGCTCAACGAGGAGCCGCCAATAACACTAGTGATAGTGGTGATGGTCCTGGCAGTGGTGGGAGTACTACTCAGACATGGAATGCTCATTTCCAGGAGGAAGATGTGATTTATGTGACTCTTGGTATTTTTGGGAGAATTGTATATCATATGCCTGCCTCATCTGAAGAAGAAGCCATTTGACCAACTAATGGCTCTGTACAGAGCTTGGAAACAGGTGAACAAACCTCATAATATAGGTACCAGATTTGGAGACTGCTCATTCCAAGCCCAAGCATGATAAGAACTGAAACTCTGAGACTCCATCTAGGAGCAGAAGCCTTAAAAGTCCTGTAATTATAGAAGGTCTTTCTTCAGAGCAGGAAGGTGAGTCCTGTTTTCATTAATTCATCATCTGCTGAATTATAGCTGACACTGAGCCTTCCTCTCTCATTCCCAAGGACATCTACTCATTTTAATAGTTTAAATTGGATTTCAAGAAGACTGATCAGAACACTTAGATGACGATGCTCTTTTATTCCCAGTTTTGCCAGGTCACACCCTAGGTATTGACAAGGAAATGTGAAGAAAACCTATTTTTAGAAATACAAGCAACTGTTCCATTTTATTGATTCACTGATAAGCAAAAACTGACTATACAACTGAATGTTTCACAAGCATCAATTGAAATCCACACTCAAAAGACTTAATTTGTCTCTTTACTAGAGAAAGGAAACTTTTGATCATTCTTTCTTGATAAAAATAATAAACAATCCTTCATAAACTCTTTCCAGTTAAAGTGCCCTGGTATTAAATAAACCCTGCTCAGTGAATAATAGTGTCCCAAGAATGCACCAAGGCAAAAAAGTCCAATTATCTGAAACTCTACTAAAACTTTCAATGGTTCCTAGAACCTTAAACTCTTATATAACTCTCAGCCTGTCATACGGCACTCTGATTCCAGCACACATTACAAGTTCATTTGTATATGGTTCCCAGATACTCCAGCTGAACTAGATTACTCATGGTTTCCCACGCATTTCCCTCAATTTTCTGGCTCCCTGCCTTTGTTTATGACAATGCCTCTATCTGTAACAACCTCCCCTACTCTGTAAAACTCTTCTTCCACCAGATTCATTCTAAAGGTCATCTTTTCAACATCACCAGGTCTTCGCTGGTCTCTGAATTTCAGTGGTACTTCTTTGCCCATAAACCCTACAAACACTTCATGTGAATGTTAATTGTATGCTATTTAGGTTTTAAAGTTATTTACCTGCCTCCTTTTCCTTTCTTGAATCCATCCACTGCATTTTACTTTTTCTTGTATTCTAGTACCATTTTTCACAATGCCTTATTTTAAGGTTAAATATAGGGACTGAGAACATGGGCTTTGGAGACAAAGCCCTGATTCTGCCATGTCCAGATCACATGACTTTGGTCAAATGATCAAACTATATACAATCACACATGTTCAGTTGAAAACCAGTGAGGCATCAAATCTCCTGCTTGGGTTCACCGCAACATACTGAGTGGCCACCGGTAGTGAATGTTCCTTAAACCATTTCAGGACAAATTACGTCCTTTATCATTCCAATATAGGCTCTGGGCATTACCCTATGAGAAAGTTATAAAAATGTAACATTTACAATTCCAAATCTTGCCTCTATCCATTGGGGTTCAAATGTAGGGGATCTCAGATAAAGGTCAGTTACCCTCCTGAGAATGTTTCAGGAAGCACAGAGCTCAAATCTAATGCAATTGTTATGTTCAGACAATATTTATCTTCATTTCTGTGTTGACATTTGGGGTCATATACAAACGTGGTAATGGATAAGCCTTTGGCCCCCCATCATGAATCCAGTCAGTCACAGCAAACCAACACACATTCATTGTGTTCATTATTAATTGTATTCTCCATTGCAGTGTACTTACAGTAAAAAAATAAAATGTCAGCTTCACCTAAAGTTCTTGGTGAAATAGTAAAACTTGTGAATTTTATTGGGTCTCAACCTTGAATCACATTCTGTGCATAAAATGGTAACTATACTTATAGCACATCTGCTAAATTTTGAAGTACAATGGTTATCTTGAAGGAAAGGGTACTTGTGCTTGAGCTGTGAATGAATGAATGAGGTTTTTTTTATTATAACATCATTTCTACTTGAAATAATGACCAAAAAATTGATGTTATTCAGATCATAGTTGAGTATTTGGAAGAGATTTTCTCACAAACGAACAAAGAAAGAAGAATTCCTCAAGAAGCAAACAAACAAGCCAATTAAACTAAAAGCATTTGTTTCCAAAGGTAAAACTTGAACTTTCAAACAAAAATGAATTTTAAAAAACAAGTACATGGCACTGTGAGCCTGACAGCTTCTCTAGACATTTCTGATGAGATCAAAGGTGATGCTAACAAATATAATTTTAGAATATGTTGTACTATATTATGTGTCAACATTTGAAAGATCTGCATAACTCAGTAAGCCAACATTTTCCATATGACCAATGCATGGTAGTGTAAAATCATGCATGTGTGAAAGATTCATTCACACCAAATGAGGTACATCAATGAATTTTAATTTAACAAAATTCAAAAGTTCATTGATAGTGGTTTAAATTACACATTGCAACTATCATTAATAAACTACCATTTAGTCAGTTTTGCTATATTATCACACTAAAATAGTCACAGCCATCTGAGAAAGCCACCCTTTTATAGGAACATAACTGTACTACACCATATTTTCTTCAAACAGTTTGTAGAAACAGAAATGAGAAACCAGTTGACTTCTACTAAGCTGGATAATAACGAGATTTGAAAAAATATGAACTAATGTAGCTCTTCTCACTATTTTTTGTTCAGAAAAATAGAGCTCTTTTCAAGAAAATCATATTTAGATAAATTTGTAATGAGTTTATTATTTTTAAAAGAACAAAAATTTAAAATTTTCTGTATTTTAATTACGCATACAAGAAATACCTATATTTATAACCTAGCCTCATTTAATTTTAGATAAGAATCTAATGAGTGTCTTCATTTATAAAGATATTTATGTCTTGAGACCAAAAAGTCTGAGGACAATTTCTTCAGAAACATCGTGATTCTTATGTTAAGAACCTCTGCTTATGTAACAATGATTCCCTCCAATATGTAAGACTATGTTGAACAAATTAAAAAAAAAAAATGCTTTACACAGAGACAAACCCACATGGATACAGTCATCTTTGGCAAGGACACAAGAAAAAATAGCCTTCTTAACAAGAAAGCTGGATATCCATACATGCAAATTAGATGTCTCTCACCTTGTAAAAAAATCAGTTCAAAATTGATCAAACTAGAAATTGCATCAGAAACTTTGCCACTGCCTGATGAAAACATCAACATATAGACACAAGCAATGGCTTCTTTAGTAAGAATCTTAAAGTTCAGGAAATAATACTAAGAATTAATAAATTGGAAAACATTAAATTAAAAAAACTTCTGCATAGTATAGGAAGCAATTAAAAATATGAAGAGAGAACCTAGAAAATGAAGAAAATCTTGACTAGCTACTCTATTGACAGAGGATTAATATCCAGACTATATAAAGAACTCAAAAAGCTTACCACCAAAGAACAAATAAAACAAGCAATAAATGGACAAAAGAACTAAACAGATACTTCTCAAATGGAAAAAACAAGTGAGCAACAAATATATGAAAAAATGTTTAACCTCTTTAGCAATCAGAGAAATGCAAATCAAGTCTACGCTGAGATTTTATCTCATGTCAGTTAGGATGCTTAATAATCAAGAATAAAAATAATAGTAAATGCTGGAGAAGATGTGGGGAGAAAGGAACACTTAGTGGGATTATAAATTAGTAAAACCACTATGGAAATCAGTATGGAGGCTCATCAAAAGACTAGGAATGAAACCACTAGTCTACTACTCCTGGGTATTTATTCAAATGAGCTTAAGTCATCATACTATTACAGTATATGCATATTCATTGTATTAACAGTGCAATTCACAATAGTCAAGTTATGGAACAAGCCCAGTTGTGCATCTTGATGAATGGATAAAGAAAATGTGTATTTCTTTTGAGTCATAATGAATGAAATCATGCTATTTGCAGGAGACTGGAGGATGGAACTGGAGAGCATCATGTTCACCAAAATAAGTCAAATTCACAGTCAAGGATCTTATATTGTTTCTTATATATGGAAGCTAAGAGAAAAAAAGAAAAAAAGTGGAGAAATTTCATGAAAGTAGAAGAGAAACCAATAGAGTAGAGGAAGGAGTCCAGGGGAAAGGAGCGGGGAGGTTCTGGGGAATGAAATTGACCAAATTATGTTTAGTGCATATAAAAATATGTCACAATGAATCCCACTCATATTTAGTTATGACATACCAAGAACTTTTTAAATATATGATAAAACATTTTTAAAGAAGTCTCCACTCTAACAGAAAGTTTACAACTTCTTGAAGTTAAATGTATACTTGGGCCATGCCAGGCCTGGATTCTTCCTTGCAGTTCAATCTTTATTTGGGAGGAAACTTCTTTATTCCTTGAAAGTAGGTGATCAAAAAACAAACAAAACCTACCTAAAATTACAAAGATAAATGCCTTCATGTGTTTCCCCCAGTATGTAAGTAGAAATTATATATTTTTTAAAAAGTTGAATTGTAGTTTTGATGCTGAGATGAAGCACTCTTTTGTAAAGAAAACACATGCTTAGTTTTTCAGGTACTGTCATCTTCACAATCCCCTCCCCTACTGGGAAGGGTTGTTGTTGTTGTTTGGTGTTTTTTTTTCAATTAGTCCTTTGTTTTATAAAAATATTATTTATTAGTTAGAATAAGAACTGAGTGGCATGTAGACAATAATTTCAAGGAGACTTTCATGTGATGGGCATGGGGGTCTATAAAAATATTCAAATTGGTGAATCTAAGACGAAGGGAACACTTTGCAGAACCGTATGAAAACATTTGGCCTCAGAATGAACTTTTCTCTTCTTTTACTGTTTAGATGATCTTAAGGAAGGCACTCAAGGAAGGGAAGAACTGAAAGAAGAAAGAAAAGAAGGTAAAGGAAGGGCAAGGATGGAAAGAGAAGATGATTGGACAGGGTGCTTTTCACTAGGACGAGTAATAAGACTTACTGATACAATAAGAGGTGATCAGAAATGCTTTAGGACACTCGCCCAATTTGATCCATTCTCACTTGGGCTCACCCTGCCTCAGAGATAATTATCACAAATCAGTGTTTCTGCTGATAGCCCTAAAATAACTAGAAAAGGACTGGGAGTGCCAAGAGCCTTGACTCACGTTACCCCCTGGCTCCCAGGAACAATTTTTTTTAAGAGAAAGAGAAAGAATAAATTTAATTTATTTTTTCATCTGGTCTTTGTTTATATGATACTGAGTTGTATGTGGTGCTAGGATTGGAACCTAGGTCCTCGCGCATGCCAGGCAAGCACTCCAACCACTGAGCCACCACTCCAGCTCTATCCCAGGAGCATTTTTAAAAGCAAGGGTGTGATGTGGCTCTAGGAGGATGCAAATCTCTAAACAGAGAAATTTAAAAGTTGTAGTCTTTCAGTGGCACACATTTGTAATCCCAGAGGCTCAGGAGGTTGAGGCAGGAGGATGGTACATTCAAAGCCAGCCTCAGCAACTTAGCGAGGCCCTACCTCAAAATAAAAAATAAAAACAGCTGTGGATGTGGCTCAGTGGTTGAGTACTGCTTGGTTCAATCCTTGGTACCAAAAAAAAAAAAAAAAGGAAAAAACAAATTGTGGTGTCTGAAAATATGACTGGGATAACTAGGATAGAGGAAATATATATTTTTTTCCTAGGAAGACATTTCAGAGGAGAAAAAAAATTTTCAATTTTAAAGACCTCTCATGGGCTGGAGCAGTGGCCCTTCAGTTACAGTGCTTGCCTGGCATGTGCAGGGACGAGAGTTCAAACCCCAGCACAACATACACAGTGAAGTGTCAGAGCAACAAAAAGCACATGAAAAACTAAATAAAATTGAGTCTCTCTTTCTCTCTCTCTCTCTGTCCCTCTGTCTTAAGAAAAAACAAATAAACAAAAGAAATCTCTCACAATCTGTTCTCTCACCCACACCAGAACCTCACATTGTCCACTAATGAGGGAAAACTTCTTGAGGATTCTGATTTCTGAGTCTCCACACCTTTGCTCTTTTTTGTCTTAGAGATGGATGGGAAAGTCCTTTCCACCATTTAAGCATGTAAGTTCTGCATGCTTGCCCACCTCTCATTTGGTGCAGTAAAGCATATGAACAGGGTTGAGGGTGAAGCTCAGTGGTAGAGCACCGGCCTAGCATGTGTGAGACTCTGGGTTTGATCCCCAGTATCACACACACACAAAAGAGCAGAAATAAGCTTATATTTTTGAAAAAAAAATGCTTCCTTCCAATATTGTCTTGATGTGTTTCTTTTTTTATTTCACTTTGGTAAAGAGAGAGTGACAGTGAGAGAGAGAGAGAGAGAAAGAGCAAATCAATTTTTTTTTCAGGGCTGAGGACCAAACTCGAGATCTTGTATGTGCTAGGCAAGTGCTCTGCCACTGAGCTAAATCCCCAACCCCAACAGCAAATCAATTTTATTTAGTTTTTCACATGGCCTTCGTTGCTCCAAGACTCCGTTTGTATGTGGTGCTGGGGTGCGAACTCCTGTATTGAGCATGCCAGGCAAGCGCCATAACCACTGAGCCACCGCTCCTGCCCCTTGATAGTGTTTCTAACACACTGCTTCTCACTTCTGGATCTTTCTAAATGTCATTTCTGCTTCTTAAAATACTGCCACATTCCTCTTTCCATCCCTTCATTTCTACCCCATTCTCACTTTTACCCACATATGTCCAAATTGGATTCTGACTTCCCTCTTGGCCACATTCTCCTCCTTCATGTACTTCTCACCTGAACTTGCCCAGTGTTTTAAATATTTGGCTTTAACTAAGTCTACCATGGTAATTTCACTTACTTAATAACTATGTATTGAGCAAATGCTACATATCAGGCACCATACAAGGGACTAGGGATTCTGAGAGGAACAAAACACATATCCCTCTCCTTAAGGAACTTATAGGAACTTGTTGGGGGGAGAAATAAAAATAATTATAACATAGTACAATGAGTGCTATAAAAATAATTTCCAGATATTGCTTATGTCTGTAGGTTTTGTTTTCTCACCTTGATTTTGAACTTCATTTTTTTTTTTTTTTAGGAAAAAGGGAAAGTGAGACAGAGGAGAGAAACAACTTTATTTTTATTTTTTCATCTGGCCTTTGTTTCTCTGACACTTTGTTATGTATGTGGTACTGGGTTTGAATCCACATCCTTGCACATGCCAGGCAAGAACCATAACTAACCGCTAAGCCCCCAATTTTGAACTTCTTAAATATGTGATTATATGTGTGTGTTCTTTTAAATAAAGCAAAAGCAAAAAAAAAAGGCCAGAGTGCAGTCAATAAACAGTGTGAACTGAACAAAAGAGATACTGAGCCCTCATGTAACGGTTGTATGTCCAAAACCACATTAGAGGTTTGAGCCTGGCCACATTCTGCGTGTGAACACATCTGGACCAAAAGAGGTGCAAGAAGCTCATTTACTGATGACCATGAAAATTCCAAATGCAGTTTCCCTAGCATCTGGAGAATTGAATGTAACCAGTTCAAAATCATGGCCTGTGCCAGTAGGCCTTACTGGAGAGTTGGCAGAGTGGAAAAAACCTCAGAGACCTGGGATTTACAAAGCCTTAATTTCAGATTCTACAGGTCAACTCAATCCTTAACAACATCATACAATAATGCAGTGACTAATGTGATGTTTGGAAAACGTGGCTGACAGGGTCGGGATACTCTGAGAGGACAATGGGACCAGTGGTTGGCCGTTTTTCCTTTTGAGGCCTATTGTGGTTGGGTGGGCCCGTGAGGACGGTAAGTGCGATCTCAGGGGGCCTCTTGTTCCTTCCCCGAAAACTATGTGCAGATCAATGCTGGGGGCTGGGAGTCATAGCTAGCGCCCCCACACATTTTCACCCTTTGGCTCAATATGAAACACTAAAAGGATGAAATACAGAGTACCAAGAGCTGTCAGTCCCAAGGCAGTTTCATGTAATTGATGCAATGAATCCCTTCCATGGAGCAGGATCCAATTAGGCACTCAAAGAATTTTATCCCAATTTCATCGATGTAAAAATTTAAGTATCAAAAAATTATGTAGTGTATGTTTATATCACACAGCTGGCAAATTCCACCACCAGGGTTTCTGCGATATTGAGAGAGGACTATGCCACTCCATACTTTTTAAAGCAGTACAAGAAGAAATGCCAAAACAGAAGAGCAAATGTCATGTAATAGTATTAAATATTTTTATTTAATGAGTAAGGATTATTAAGACACCCAATACAAAAAAACTCAAAAACTTGGTGGCACTATAAAACACAGAAGCGTATGTATGTGTGTGCATGTGTATATATATGTGTACATTATGGGTACTCTGATGGTATGTCCTGGTCACAGTCACATATGTAAAGTTATAAGATTGACATGTAAAAGCAAACTTTTATTTATTATGCAACAGTAATTTATTCATTAGCAGCAATGTTCCCAGTCCTTGAGAAAAAGTAGAGATAAATTATTATTGGACTATTCCAATGATTGTATAGTGTTCCTGTCATGTGACACAGTTCTGGCAAAAGACACCTTAAGGCAAATGAAAAAATGGGTTTCTTGGAAATATTGTACTTCCTAAAAATGTAACGCCTCTTAAGAGGTAAATATTTGAATCATGCCATGTGGGAGGATGTCTGGAGCTGTGGCTGCCCTTCGAAATAATGAGGTGACAAAACAACAAAACCAAACTTTAGTGATGGCATAATAAAAAAGACGGGAAAACTTGGGTCTGTCCTGAACAACTTGATTAACCCACAGAAAGTACCAACTTGGAATTATCATTTAAGCAATAACTTTTTATAAAACTTGAAGCACCATAGTTTAAATATTTCTTGTTTTTAGTTAGAAGCATCTTACCGAAAAGGAAATAGTAAGCAAGATGTAGGCCTTTGTGAATGTGAAATGAGCCTTCCCTCCACTGACCCTTAATAAGTTTTCTGGTCCACGTTCACCAGTCCTAGAGTTAGCATCTAGACTCCAGGCCAGTGTTCCTTTAGATAGTGCTCCAAGGAGCTACCACAAGGAGCATCTGGTCTTCCTGTCAATCAAAGAACACAGACTCTTGTACCACATCTGCCTCTCTTCAGTAACAGCATGAGTTCAATGACAAAAGTCAATCCCATTACGGCAAGAATCTCGAAGTGCACCTAGGTGGTGTTGAGAATAATTTAAAGATAAGCAGAGGAAGTTCAATGGAAGCAGAATAACTTCTTCATGATTGGATATGCAATAAAGATGTACCACTTCAGAGGTACATAGAATTCCACTCATTTTGTGACTCTTTTCTTCTCAGGACTTCAGGACAATGATGTAAAGAATGCTCATGTTTGCATTATGCTTAGGTATTATATATGTGAACAAGACAAGGAGAAGCTCGTTCACTGTAAGGCTCTCCTAAGTACTTTGTGTGTGGTACGTGGGTGTACTTAAACAGTATGCCTATTTATACTCAATCACATATGGACGCTATATATGAATTAGGTATCTATAATACAGATATTTTAAATATTTGTTTACCACCAACTGTCTAACTGGGATTTCCATGAATAGAATAAAAGATGTATATTCTAAATATATATGTAGTTGTATATGGGTATCTGGTTCAATTTACTATTATTCCTTTTATGTACCAAACAGAAAAAAATTTTTCTTAACTAAACTTTCCCATTTCCATTTCCTATGCCATGAAACAATATGCGCAAGACATAATAAATATCATTTTTAAGGGAACAGGAGAGGACATTATCTAGAGAAAGAAGGAACCCTAAATTTTCAATCAAATTGTCACAATGGGAAATTATTGTTTTTGTAAAAAAAAAGTGTTTATTTTAAACCAAATATAAATGTAAATATTTTAAACAAACAAAAATATGACAGGGATAACAATAAACTATTTCTGAGTTGGGGATGAAAAGAGCCTGCCAGGAGTAGGCATGTGTATTTTTAAGCACACTGCTTCAAAAAGCAGCATGTCGGGATGTTGCATCTTTAATTTTTCTGTTAATTATGGATTGAGCATTGTTGTGAATCTTGTCCTCAAAACCAAGCTCAGAAAATAAGAGCAGATGCTCATCCCCAGGTTTGGCTCATATGGGAATTGAATGGAACATATTGGTTTATAATTAATGTAATTTGTTGGATTATCTTTTGTGAAGGAGCGAAGGTAAACAACCTTGCAGCACTGTGGTAATATCTTCAGAGCTTGGAGCTTCTGTTGGTATAAAGGAGGGAAAAAAATGAAAAAGGAGGGGAGAAGCACTTCTTGCTGTATTACAGGGAATTTGGAAAAGTCTGTTCCATTCAAACACACTTGAATTAATTCAAAGAAAAAAATTAGGTGAGAATCCTCAAAACGAATTACAAAGAATGTGTAAAATGGAAGTCACTAACCCCAATGGAGAATTTCGATAAGCTGAATTCTCTTTATTCTCTTTTCTATTTACTTTAATTTTGTTGTAGAATAAATGGGGACATGGAAAAGAAGCATTCTCCCTTCTTTCTAAACAAGACATTGGACACAACACTGATTTAGATATTTACCTTTTTGAAGGCACTCTGTTATTAATAATATACAGTGACATTTTTCCAAGAAGTCTTTGTTTTCTTTTTAATACCCTCAGAGGTAGAGATGTTACCTTCATTTTGAATAAACTCATTTGTGAAAAAAACGAAAGTAACTGTAAATCTTTTCTACATACAACCAAAGCAGGATGAGAGCTCTTTGGTGTGATCTTTCCCGGTCATAAAAAACTTCCTCCATATCACACTAATCATGAGTGTGTACATATGTGTAGCTTCAGATTCCTGACAGTCCTGGAATATTAATTTTGACATTATTTCACTTGAACTTTCATCTGGATATTTTTCTATGCGTTATATACCAATCGTACACCATTTTTAAAATCGAGCTGCTTCCCTTCTAAATTAATAAGTTTGAAACTTTCCATCAATCTTCTAATTTAGAATGAAAAAGTAAATTTTAATTGACCACTTTTTTCATATTACATTTGATTGCTGAAATTAAATTATTCCTTCCAAAAATCTCTTAACTAGAACCTGACTTTGAGGTCTTACAAGTCCAGAATCTGTCAGTAACCCATAAAACCAACAGAAGGGGAGGAATGGAGAAGTGAAGACTTTTTAAAAATTTTATTTAAAACCAAGCTATGTGTAATCTTTTGAAAGCAATTACATAAATAAATATAATCCTATTCATATTGTGTGAAATGAATTATCAGATTTCATCCTAGAAATTATTTCTTCTGGGTGAATTTTCAGACAACTGCTCCTGCCAAAGCGAGGTCTATGTGCCTTTTTTGTGTATGTGTATAATGCCCAATTCTTCCTATGTGCTATTATTTACTACATCCTGCTGGAATTGCCTGCCTGTTGTCTCCTTTACCATGAGGTCTTTAAGGAAAGCATCTTCGTTTTATTTACCATATGTCAGCGTCTGGCACTTTATTGCACTCTAAAAGAATTTGTTGAAATAATGGAAGAAATTGGGTATCACCTGAACCCAAGAATCTAGATAATGATGTGACCTTTTAACAAGCTAGCATCCATGCTTATTATCTTTAAAGAGTGATCACGTTTATGGAAGCCCAGGGAAACCAGAGAGATGAATAAGAAGGTGATATTAAATTCTGTACATGGTTATAGTTTTTATAGTAAGTCTGGCAGGGCAGGGGGAAGATCTCATGCCATTTAATTCACAGATATCTGTCATCTTTTGAAAAATGGTATGTTAGATGCTGAGAGGAACACAGTGGAATTTCTGGGCGGTAAACCTGCTTTGTAATTAGAAAGATACGGATAACACGAAACAACTACTGATAAAGATAGTGTATAATTAAATATTAAGCTGTGGGTGTATGCTTTCATAAACCACAGGTGGCCAGAGGAGAAGAGAAGTTTTGGTGCCAGAATTCCCAAGGAAGATGTCAGGGAGACTGGAAAGAAATGGATGACATGCATAGGTGGGCATTACTCTCTGAAAGCGCTGTGCTGCATGTCTTCATACAGACTCTCATTTAAGCCCCATCGTCTCTTTCAAGTTAGGCATTTTATCCTTCCATATAAAAGAAGAAAGCAAATAAATAAAATAATTTTCCCAAAGCAATACCACCGATCAATGGTATAAATTTCCTTCACAATATCTGGTAACTGCTCCAGAAAGGTACACAGAAATGAATGAAAAATTATCCAGGAAAAGAGGAAGCAGAAGTAAGGAGATAAAAAGGATGAACAGAGCCATTTCACTAAAGATAAGATGTGGAGAGTTTCAGGGAGGAAACACAGCGACCAGTGTCAAAAACCAAAGAAAGGGACAGGAGGCTGGATTTGCATTGTGCTTGACAACAAAGATTTTTATTTTCAGAGAGGAAGTGAAGTGGTCAGGTGGGGGTAGGGAGAGATACGCTTCAGAGGGGAGGACAGAAGTGCCAAAGAGGAGGTCTGTCATAAGAATAAGGTGTGTGGAAATGGACTACACAAGGTGGTGGTGAGGTCCTGCAAAGGCTTTTCTTCAGCTGCGGAGATGGTTATTATTTAAGCTGAGAGAGGAAGAAATGAAATGGAGATGAAAGCGACCAGAGAGAAGCAGAGTACTGCAATCCAGGGAATGAGAAGAGAGATGAGCACTTGAGGCTTTTCTGAGACTGGGAAAATGTGAGGAGATGTCCGCAGAAGAAGAAGGGAAGGGTGCAGTGCAGACGGGAATTAATGAGGAATAGCCTTGATCTTCTTATTTTAAGAACAAGGTGAGCTCACCAGCTGAGGAAAGGAACAGGGAGGGAAGCGTTGAAGGCTGGAGGAGAAACAAAGTCTGTTGCCGCTGAAATGGGAAGGATGAAATTCTCCCTTCCGTGGATCATCTGCATAAACTTAAATGCTTATAACGTATCTTCCTGATCTAATTCCACACTGATTATTTGGCTCTTACAAATTCCCGAAGGACTTTAGGACAATCTGAATGGCAAAAAATGACAAGGTCTTTGGGGGAGGAGGGGGTGGTGATGAAGGAAGAAAAGAGAAGAGAAAAAGTGGACAGGTTGACCAATATAGAAATTCTGGTCCTTTTCCAAAATTACAGGATGTCATTGGCAAAATTGGAAGCATGAGCCAGATCTCAATTCAGTTCTATTTCTGCTACACTCCACTGCCTCTCAGATAACATAGGTATTTATATGTGTATGATAAAACAAGGAATATTTTGAAAAACTATACTATATTTTTAAAGTATGATGTGGAGGAGCATCTCTAGTATCTAGTGGATAGAAGCTTGACTCGTCTATTTTGTTTTAGGGAATAAACAATTTGTTTCTAAGAATTAAAATTCTTACCAGATGGTTATTTGCAATTGTAAATAATAAAGATCTACTAACCTCTCATCCCTTGAGACATATGTTCATTTTTTTTAAACCAGTGAATATTATTCAATCTTAACTTTTTAGCTGAAAGCTAAATTATAGATGGAAAAAAAAACTGAACAGTGAACAGTGTCCAAGCAAATATGGGAGAGTGAGCCATGTATATTTTGGGAAAGTCTCTTCTCCTGACTGTGTGCATATCAAATGGCTAGGAACCCACTTCAATTCCCAAATTCTTAAATCCTGGACCTCCTGGTAGCACTTCCATCTTCCAAAGGAGTATAGATGGCAAGGAAGGGGCTTTGAGCAAATCACACTTCATTATTGCCTTGACTTGGGCACGAATTTTATCTTCACAGATGATTTACATGGAATGTTAAGGACTTGACACTGTTTTCCTTTTGCATCCAAACAACAAAACAATAAACAATAACAACAAAATATATTTATAATCAAGGTTGAAAGATTAGTGAAAGTCTTGGGGAAATATTTGTAATAGATTTGTCAAAAACTAATATTTACTACAAAGACTTAAGAATCACAGCAGGAAAAAGCAAAGAGCTAAGCAGATGGGCAGGCAATTAAGAAATGATGGCTATAAGGCATCAGCATGTGAGGAGATCTTCACCTTCACTAGCAAAAAAGAATATATAAGTACAAAATAATGAACTACCACCTGTTTTCTCTTTTGAGGGTACTGGGGGTTGAACCCAGAGGTGCTTTGCCAACTTTTTATTTTTTTATTTTGAGACAGGGTCTTGCAAAGATTCTGAGGGTCTTGTTAAATTACTGAGGTTGGTGATCCTCCTGTCTTAGCCTCCTGTCACGGAGGTTCCAGGCATGCACCACTGTGTCCAGCTCAATGAATGAATTGTCACTTTTGAATAGCATATTCTTAAATAACAGCAAAATACTGATTTCTAGTAAGGATGAAAAAAATCACGTGTTAATACACAGCTTGTAGGAATTTTACTTTATTAAGCTTTATAGTAGTAAAGTAGTAGTATTAAGCTTATATAATAAATTATGTCAAATGTGTGTATATCTTGTGATCCAACTATTTCTCATGTTGCATTTATTTTGAAAGAGTGATTGATCATGCACATGAATTTATAGAAAAACATAAGCACAATACAACTCTTATATAGAGAGCTTTATACTAAGGAAAACTGAGAAGAGCCTATATAATCTAACAAGAAGAATTGATAAGTAATTTTAGAACATCTATATCATGGAATTATTGTTATTCCTTTAAAAGCATGATGGGTATATATATATATGTATATATATACATATATTCATTTATATGGAAAGATCATTTGATACATTTTGAGTGTACAAAAATTTGAAACATTTCATTATATCAAAATATCATGTTGTACAACTTAAATATATAGAATCAAAAAGAAGACTTTGAGAGCATATATAAAATAGTATACTCACCTGTAGAAAGTTGCATGTTCAATTCTAAAGAGGATAAGTCTAGAACAATATTTACAAAATATTAACTGTGCTTTATCATAAGGGTCTAATTTAAAGTATTTCTATTAGTATCTTCCACATGCTTTCTATATTGCCTAGTTTTTGAATATCTATTATCTTTAAATACTTCAGATAGAATCTTAATACTTAGAACCGGAAGGAAATGGATGTTCCATGAGTTGCATCACTCTCAATTATGGCGAATAAAATAGGTGCAGAGATGTGAAATGTCTTGATAAGCTCAATGAATCAGTCTCCTTACTGTCACGATTCTTTCTTTGCTACCATACTGCCTCAACATGAGTAAAGTATACACAGCAAAATAGCAAACTCAGATGCTTGTGAGTTGACAGAGAAAAGTGTTCACTTATATTGTACTTCCTATGCAGTTTACCTTCCTAAGCATATGAGCTTCTATTTAAAACAAAAAAAGAAAGAAAAAGAAAGAGTGGACCAAAGTTAACTCAAGGAAAATATATTTAGAATACTGAAACCACAAAAGTTAGCAAAGATCCTGAAAACTCTTCAAAATTTGTACCTGCTATTTTTTAGGAAATCATTTTAGGCTATATGAAACATAGATGTCACAGAGTCTTGAATGAAGACACAGCAACAGCAGTGGATTTTGTGGCCTGAATATTAGGGTCAATGTCATGACTGGGTTACATCTTCATTTCAGAGATGTGTTTTCTAATGAGGCACAAACGCAACTGCTATAATAAAAGTCCCAAGCCATGTTCACAAGGAAACTGTTCAAAGAGAATGAGAAGCTTGTCACAGACTGACAACTTTCTGATATGGGATGTTCAAATTTTCATATCCTTATAAATTAAGAAATACTGGAATGAAATGACCAGATGTTCAGCTCCCTTTCTGGAATTTCAAATGTGTGTGTGTGCATGCACACACCAAAGCCATTCCTCTGAAGAGCAGAGGTTTCTCATCAGGAAATGCGTGTCTTCTTCTGCTGTCATTGGCCTTCATTTACTATCCATTGCGCCTGCATTTCAACACTTCGCATTTTATGTCTTCTTTTATACAGATTTCAGAAGTCATTCTGAAAGAAAGAGACCTGGCTTTCTCCCACTAGAGTTTAGAATGAGTTCCTAAAAAACACTAAGTAAAATTTTAGGGAAAGCATCTATGAAACCTCAAAGTTTTAAATAGAATGTTTTCCCACATTTGTACTCTAGAACTCAATGGAATTTGACAAGTACATGAAAATTAGAAAGTGATGACTTCTGGGTATGATGACTTCGGAGGCTGAGGCAGGAGGATTGCAAGTTTGAAAACAGCCTCAGCAACTTAGCAAGGCCCTAAGCAACTTTTGAGACCCTGTCCAAAAGTAAAATTTTAAAAAGCTCAGTCACTGGCAAAGCACCTCTGTGTTCAAACCCCAGTACCACATGCACACAGTAGAATTGGTGACGAAACTGTTTTTTGGTTTTTATAGCACTGGGGATTGAACCCAAGTGTGCTGTAGCACTAGGCTGCATCCCCAGCTTTTCAATTTCTTTCTTTTTATTTTGAGACAGGCTCTCACTGAGTTGCTGAGATTGGCCTTGAACTTTGATTCTCCATCCTCAGTCTGCTGAGTGGCTGGAATTACAGTCCTGCGTCTCTGTGCTGAACTAAAACTTTGCTCTGAATAGGTCAATGCATATCTTTTCCTTTCATGATTTCCAAGTTTCAGTTCTCTAAAAGGACTTAAGTTTACCTGATACCACAAGCATCAGGAGAAAGAGAACATTTTTGAGCAATGAAACCACAGAATAATTCAAATAAGATTTCTAGTAGTGTGTCCTGACACACTATTGAGATTCTCTTGTGAATCTACATGACTATTTGGGAAATGTAAGTAAGGATAATTTTCATAATAAGCTTGCAGTCTGGTCTTAAAAAGTCCAGAAATTGCCTCTTACATTAATTCAAAAAATGGCATATATTATTAAATAATAGTCATGGTTAAATCTTCCCGAAAAGTATTTTTTAATAGTCATTGCTATTTTATTTCCAGGTTTTTTTTTATCCACAACCAAATCTTTATTTGTCAAATTTTGCCACAAAGCAAATGAAAAACAAACCATTTCTTGGCTAAGACAATGAATTCTTGGCAATTAGCATAATAAAAATAAATTCACCTTACAGTGATTTACGCTCTACCATAATAGGGCAACAGACTATTTTTCTTATATTGTCATTCTCTTTAAAAATGTATCTCCAGCAAAAGGCAAAACACATTATTTTATCTTTATTTATGTAGTTATAGGATGTTTAAACTTTCTAACTCATAACACTGCATTCCTGAAGTAGAAGTGCAGTCTAGACAGGCCTCCCTCTTAGATTGACTGATTGGAGAATGCAGAAATATCTTCTCTGAAGACTATTCCAAACCAGCCCTTACTCATGGCCAAAATTTACCTCTTACAACTTAACATTTGCATTAACATAGTATGTTTCTGGGCATACTGTTAGAATACAAAAACAAAACAAAATAAAAAAAACCCTTGGAAAAGTTAGCCTATAAAACTGATGACAACTTAGAAAATATTTAAAACAAACTAGTCAGATTTCTGTATTTATGGGTTCTATATCCATTGGTTCTTCCAACTGAAATAAAAAATATCCCTGACCCCAAATTTCAACTGTATTGTGCTGAACAGTACAGACATTTTCCTTGCCATCATTCCCTAAGCAAGGCCATACAACAATCACTTGTATGTCATTTATATTGTATTAGTTCTTATAAATAACACATAGATGACTAAAAGTGTATGTGAGAATGTTTATAGGTCACACACAAATATTTTCCACTTTATGTAAAGGACTTGACATTCATGGATTTTCATATTGGCAGAGGATCAGGAACCAACACCCCAGATACTAGGGAATGAATGTATTATGTGAAAGCTGGCTGAGAGTAAAACCCCTAAGAGTTAGCATATGGAAGAAACTTTTCATTCAGGGGTGGTGATGAGGAATGGAACCTTGTGTTCACTGAGCAATATGAAGGCTGGATGGGAACCAAAGACCCAAGATCAGAATGTGATTGTGGCAGTGTGGCTGAAGAAACATGGATCTAATACCTAATATGTGTGAGCTCTGTGTTTTTCATCCAGCCACAGTTTATCCCAAGTCTTGGGCGGGTGAGATGTTACTTTCTTGCACTATCTTCCACTGAAGTTAGGAGAGTGTAGGAAGGGAGTAGGCCCTTGGGTGCGAGCGTGGGTAGGTCCTCGGGCGTAAGCTAAACAGGCAGCCACTGACACTGACACGGTTTCATGGAAAGATACCTCAAAGCGCTCTCATGGAATTAAACCCTCTCTCCTGCTAGGGACTGATTTTAATTTCCCTTTTCTCTTGTTTTAGTTTGTAGATGTTGTGACCTCTCTCTATCCTCTTGCATTTGGTGTGCTTGGAAAGTCAAAGAACAGAGATCAAAATCTCTTGAATATTAGAAAAGATGAGGAAAGAATTGGGTTGGGGAAAACAGGGCCAGAGAATTTTCAAAGTGAGAGGAGGAAGGATGGAGAGAAATAACACCCAGAGGGAAGAACAGAAAAGGAGAGGAAAGAAGAGAGAGGATGAGGCAAGAACCAAAGGCCATGGAAGATACTGGAAGTACATTATTCCTATTTTAGAAGTCTGCATATATCAAGTCTTTTGACATTTTAAAAATTAACCCTTTTGTTTTCATTTAATCAGGTAGCACATGCAAACTACAGAAAACAGGAAAGAGATGCACTAAAATCATCTTGTAAGTCAAATCACACCAGTGATTTATTTATTTATAGAGAGAGAATCAATTTTATTGAGTTTTTCATGTGGCTATCATTGCTCTAACACTTGTTGCGTATGTGGTGCTGGGGTTTGAACTCATGTCCTTGTGCATGCCAGGCAAGCGCCATAACTGCTGAGCCACTGCTCCAGCCCTCACCAGTTATTTCATCACAGAATTTAATATAAAAAATTATTAACTAGTTATAAAGTTGTTAACTAACAAAGGGAAAGGGTAACAAAGAGAATGCTAAGTTGTAGTGACAGCAGCACCCATAAAAAGAAGCTATCATATATAGGGTTGAGGGAATAAAGTCCAGAGGTTGATAATATTAACACCTTGAAGGAAGTCCAAACTCGGAGGAAGGACCATGCTTGGTTGGTTGTGGTGTCTCTGAATGTCTATAAGGCAGATTCTCTGAGAGCTGGGTAAACTGAATCGGATTCATATGTGGCCAAGAGAAGGCAGTGCAGGGTGGAAGAAGTGCTAGAGTGGTGTCACAGGAGCAGCGTGCAGACAGAAGTGCATATGAGGGTGAGGTGCGTGGACAGGAGCAGCACATGAACAGCAGGCCCTCAGCCTAACGCTCTCCAACCCTGCATCTCCCATTGGCTGAGCCTAAGAGCAACAGAGGGAACAACCCAACTCTAGTTTCTAGGATCCCCGCCCAGGAGTCATAAAATGGAGTATAGATGGGTGATCAGGGAGAAAGGAGGCAATCACTGAAGAACTGGCACACAGTGGGTATAGTGTCACATTCGTTTAATTCCAGCACCTTGGGAGGCTGAGGCAAGAGGATTATGAGTTCAAAGCCAGCCTCAGCAACTTAGGGAGGGCCTAAGCATCTTAGTGAGACCCTGTCTCAAAATAAAAATATAAAATGGAGATGTGGCTCAGTGGTGAAGCCCTGGGTTCTATCCCTGGTAAGAAACAAGCAAAAACTAGCAACAACCTTTAAAAAACGTTCTTTCCAATTGTTTAGTTATTAATTTTGAGGATTTTTAAAATCAAAACTAGGAAATACGGAGGAAAAAAACTTCCAACATCATTTACTTCACTTATAACTGCTTGTAGGTAAAGCAGATAATTAAAAACCTAGATTTATTTTTAAAGCAATGTCCCCTGTTTGAGTTATAGAAAATTTTATGGTATCCATTATAGATCCCTGTATTTATTTTTGCTCTTATTCAACACTTACAGAATACCTCCTGTGTCAGTACCTGTTCTCAGGTGCTTGATATACACCAAGGAATAAAAGAAACAATACAGCTGCAGTCCCAGAACAGTCTTATTTTTTACAGAGGTGAGATTTATATCATTATTCAGAAATAATCAATAATCAATATTATAAAGAAGAGATGTAGTGCACAGCCCAGGATTCCTTGGGCAATTACAGCAGCAAGCACATTTAGAGATGTGCAGAGGTTCAGGAACCATGTTCAGGTATATATATTCCTGCTCACTCTCAGATATATTTCCTCCAACTTCTTCCTGCATCTCTAAATAGAATTAGAGAGGTATTATATGCGATCCAAGATGCTATGAATCCTGCCATTGAAATAATTCACACCTAGCAGCCACACCATTAAAAAAAGCCATAGAACTTTCCTCGTTTAGCATCTACTGCCCCATACGATGCAAGGATAATTTAGTGTGAATAAGAGAGAGAGTGGGAAATGCAGAGTGGATTTTTGAATAATGTTTAACTAATATGCTTCCTTTAAATAAATGTTAATATATGTATCTTCCTACCACATAGTAATAGTTTACAAACTAAAGTTTCTTTTCTAAGCCATTTAAAAATCATCTCTGTAACTCTATGCCACTCAAAAGAACTGCTCTAATTTATGCTTAGATCATATAGTGTTTCTTGGAACCACTATGGTCACATTAAATTTATCTTCCACATTTAATTTTACAGATAGATATTCAGAGAAATTTCAATATAGCAATGTAGATTATGACAACTGCCCCTACAAATCTAAAACCCCTTTCTCTTTGAATGTAGAGAAACCCAAGATATAAATGTAACATTATAGTTTTACCATCTTGAGAGGAGGCATGATCTTCAAAGTTGTAAAAATAGAAATATTTACATATAAATACAAATCTTTATTAGCAACTGCCCCAGAGCTTTACATGGTAGGTGTTTCTTTAAGGTTTGCTAGTTACATCATTTCTTCATTTTTAATAATGAATGAACCAAATTCTCCAGTATTTCTCAGCAATTTTGCTGTTTAACTTCTCTCATGCTTAAGACGTTCTTGTTACCAGTAATCCACCTTTCCAGGTCCCCTTACACAGAAGCAGAATTGTGTTCTTAATTATTACTCCTATTTTTGTGCTGCTAAGACAAAAGATCTGAAAAGTTGCCCTCTGGTAGGAGGTAAGGAAAAGGCCACCCATTGCCTGGCATGGCATTCTTTAACTGTATTTCCCAGAAGGTGGGTCTCAGCTCTTCATTCTGAGACAGAAAAGTGAATTCATCATCTAATTTTCAATATGATTAGATGACATTTTAGCCTGCAAGAAAGACTCTTCATAGTCTAGTTGGAGCCTTCTGCTCAAATCAAGTCTTCATGTCTGCAGATACGTTCTGAATCACCACTCAGAGCCATCAAAGCCCAACTTCCACCCATTTCTTTTATTTTGCAGTGTCATCTCAAAACTGGTTACTGATCAGAAAGTACAGGTCAGAAAAAAGAAGTCAACACCTACAGGCCCACTGGAGTGGTAATAAAGATCTCATCTTTGCTTGTAGAAGATTCTAACTCATGACCATAAGTGCTGACTGTGAACCTCACAGGTCCTGTCAAACGCTTTTCCTTTTCACTAACGACGACTTTGCTTCCTCCAGCTGCCAGCCATACACTGTTAAATGCAAACTACTTTATAATAGCTTTCTCCCCTGATACAAAACAATAGAAGCCCAATTTCTGAGAGAAGCCTTAGTTTGGACTCTGCCTTGAACTATTTTAGATTTTCATAAAGACAAGAAGCATCAGTCAGCTGTTGTCATTTTAAAGCGTTTGATCTAATGTTGGGTTATCGTTCATCCTACCGACAGGCTGGGGAAGTCTTTACATTAGGATAGGAACAAGAAAAGAAAAGCTTCCTGAAAATGAAATCCTGTCAAATTTGGTGTTTTATTTTCTAGTCCTAAGGTTGGACTGCCTATTCTAGGAGTGGCTGGACAGTGGGAAGCAGAGGAACTTGAAAGAAAAACAGATTTAGAGTCATGTTTAGTAGGCAAGATTATTAAAAATAAAATCCTTTTGTAGCCTGTCATCTTGATGTTATGAAAGCCAGTAGCATGTTTTTTCTCCCTTTCAAATGAATTTTGTTTTTAATAAGTTTGGCTAAAAGTATAAATGCTTTTGGCGAGGTCAACTTGAACTTGCGGCTTTCCTCAGCCATTGGGGTCTACACCTCAGAGACTTTTCTGTTTTTATTGGAAGTTTAAATTTTGTTGACTGAACTGGCAGTTTCTTTGTATGAGCACTGGAGTCCTTTAATGTTTTCTTTTTTGGTCTCTTTTGCTGTTTAAAAGAATGACTTGAGGATAAATTTGGTGCCTTGGATAGATAAATAAATCTGACAAAATTATAAATGACTCAGTTAACTGGAGCGGGAAGGGGAAAATAATAGTGAATTAATTCTAAAAAGAAAACACACCCCTCAGGAAAATCCATGAAACCCTAACAAAGACAAAGGCCACTTTGGAAAAAAAATAGTTTAATATTTTAAGGAAAGGAAATAGTCAATTTTTCCTCATGTTAAAAACAATCAACGAGCCAAATAAGCAACAATAACATGAAACCACTAAAAATGTTGTGGTAACCTTTTTCACATCTGATTTAATAGTTAGATCTCTACCTTGTGAAATTTTACTTATCTAATACATTTAGTATATTAATATAACAAAATTCGTAAAAGTGTATCTTTTCATTCAAAACTCATTATAAACAAATTATCAAATTTATTTATGATTGTAAAAGGAATAAGGCATAGAGAGTATAAGTTCATGGTGAAAAAAATAATTGATTTTATCAGTTTAGGCTGTTGAGAAAATTGGGCCTTGGTTGAATTTTTGTCTGACGCACATAACACATGGGTGCTCCTAGAATAGATGCGTGTTCTCAGGATGCACTGTCCACCTTCTGAGAGATAGTGATGTAGGACATAGATTTTCTTGGCCTCCTGGTGTGAGTAGAGGACAATATTCCAAAAAATAGACAAAATCTCTTACATTCATTTAGCTTATGATTTGCCTCAGGCTGATTCATTTTTTTGCAACTACTTTGAGGCTTGGGGTGTTCAGATTATTCAGCATTTACTGTAGGCCAAACATAATAACCACAAAAGCTTGTTCCAGTTCTGTACTCTATTTAACAAGAGGTCACCATATACAGTATTCATGGATTATCCATTTGTAAAGAATATCTGAATAATACTTAGATAAAGGAGCATTTTCTTAATGATTCAAAAGACATTTAAGTAGTTTAGGATGCAGAGTAATTTTGAGTTTTTAAAACATGTACTATCTATCTATGCACCGTTTATCTATCTCTATATATGATTTATTATTAAAATTTTGAGTTAATGAAATATTAAGATATACTAAACAAGATCTAAGTGGATATAGTTTTTTCTGTTCTCTAAAGTGGGAATAATAATAGCTTTTTCATGAAGATTTTTGAAGGTAAATTAATAGCATAAGGTGCTTGGAACAATACTTGGCATATGATGATAGGTATGCTGAAAGTATTGATTCTTTGTCCGTCCCTCTCTTTTCCCTTTTAGGAGAGCAGCATGTCATATAGTAGAAGAGGCACTGATTTTGTAGTGACTTAATTATACTTTGAATTATATCTTCAATACCTTCAAGCTCTTAAACTTAGCCAAAGTCTTAATTGCCTAAACCTTTAGTTTCCTCACCTATAAAACAAAACAATGCTTGCCTCATAAGATACATGTGAAGATTATACAAGCTAGCAGTACAGGACACGGTGCCTAAGACATGGTAGGTTGATCAATTGTCTCCTCATTGTATTCTTGAAACATGAACCACAGGATGAATTAAAATTAGTATTACTTGCACATGCAACAAGTTTTCTGAAGCCAACCATGACTAGCCCTTTAGCTATTCCAATCATGGTCCTGAGAGATATGTAATATACTTTACTGGATTGGTTTTGGGCTTTTGGTCGATGTCTCTAGGATATAACAATAGGATGTGGTATCAAGTAGACAAAGAATTCAGACTTGGATTCTGTCGTTCAGTATCTGCCTTCCAGTCTTGAATCTTAATATTCCAAGTGTTTTATAGGTTGCCCTTGTGTTTTTAGCATGCATGCTAAACATAAAATCTAAATTCAAGCTATCAATTCATCAGAAGACCCAACGCCATCATTGTTGCTGGGCCTGCTTTAGAGAGGAGGCTGAAATCCAGTTTAGAGCATCAAGACTCTGTCAGATGGTGACAGTGATGTCTATTTTGGTACCATTATCTCTCTGGTTTTTCTCACTTGCTGCTCTGATTGTGAGCTGCTGCTGGATTGTGTGTCCGTACCTTGATGTAGCCTTGTGAGTCAAAGGAACCAGCCAAGTGAGCCTGGGCTTCTGGCCCAGAGGAACTGTCAGATAATACAAGGACTTGTTTGAAGACACTGACTCTGGGTATATTTTGTTATGCAGCACTCGATAACTAATATAGATGAGAATGGCAGATGACTAAAATTATGATGGAATTAAATAAATTAAAACTGCAAAAGGGAACATTTGTGTTTTCAAATATAAATCAAATATATACTCATTGCCATTTCCGTGTAATTATTTAGAACATCATAGTTATTTTAGTATCTTTCTTCAATTCTTTTTTGAGGCTTCACTTTAACAATTTTTGTTCCCGTAGAACTTACATAATCTGATATTTCCTAAATGTCTCTATAAATGGAAAATGGCTAGCTAACAAAGCCACGTCATGCAGTAAAGATCACCTGAACCCCACACACCCCTGTATCATAGCAAGAGCTGTGATACAATTGAGCCCAACAGCACAAATAGCCATCAAGACAAATAAATACACTTTAATTAGGTAAAAATTCATCTATGTTATATATTTGGAAAATCTGTAAAAGACAAATAAGTCTAATGCTGAAATTATTTTTTGAAATCTATTTAACTTGTCAGAAAACTAAAAATTGTTAAAAATTGTTTTAAGAAATTTGTCATAACCTCTTTCCTCCATATGGAGTTTTTTATTAGTTCAACATAGTCTTACGTATTGGGGGGAATTTTTGTTACATGTTCATGCATACATGGATATTGACATAGTGAGATAGTAAATTAAGGCCGATCCTAGACCAGGATCAACCCTGCTTCATCCATTCCCTGAACTCATGTCTCCTCTGTAATCCCGCCATACCATAGTTTGAAGTGAACACATACCTATATAATAATTGTTGACAACTCTGAGTTTCTCTCCCTGCCTGTGTATAGGTAGGCTTCTAATGGGAGTTGAGTATTCCCAGTTGTATTGATAACTTCTCTTATCCTTCCCTCCTCTCTCTCCCTCCCTTCTCCCCCCACCTTCATAGGTATGGTTCCTCCAGCTATGTGGAGTTTCAGCTATGGTGAGTTTATTACTTAAACTCAACTGACTATCATCCTGCACAGATTTTATACTAGCTTCTACATATGAGAGAAAACATTTGGCCCTTAAGTCTCTGAATTTTGAATGTTTCACTCAGCATAATTTTTTCCTTTTCCATCCATTTGGCTACAAAATGTATGATATCATTCATTCTAAGTCACATAGCAAAAATATAAAACCAATCAGATTGTCGAAACAAAATTGCCAAGCCCTTTTCTTTGCCTGGATTGGCACTGGCAATTCTCTCTGCCCCTAATAACTGATGCAGTTACTGCCCCAAAGAGTTTACAGCTTTGCAAACCACAAGGCATGAGTAGAGTATATCTTGTGCAGGACAGCTTCAGAGTCCACATCTCAGAGAGAAAATTCATCACTCCTGTGGAGCTCCCAGCCCTGCCTAGACCAGCCTTCATGTAGCTATCAGATTTGGAAACGAATCTTTGAAACTTGTTTGAGTTTGCACTATATTTGAGAGAGAGAGAGAGAGAGGAGGAGGAGGAGGAAAAAAAGAAAAAAGAGAAAGAAAGGATGGGAGAGATCCCTAAGATTTTTCAGTATGCTAACTTTTGAGAACTATATATCACCTAATGTCGTAGCAAGTGGAAGAATATTCAAAAGCTAGAATCAAGTCGTGGGAAGTTGTCCCCTCCCAACAATTATATAACAGAGAAACTGCAAAGGGATATATCTACTAAGATTTGAAGCTCTACCCTATATTATGACAAAGCTTCAGTCTAAAAAATATAAAAGTCAGTCACTGTTTTTTTTTTTAAGTATTTTGTTGGCCAGAGCACTGCATTAATTGACAGCAAAATGCTGGATTTAATACATCTGAGGGCTCATGGATTCCTTCTGTTCTGTGGCCACAAACTGAACCCCTAACTCTACCCAGATGTTTTATGAATGAGCAAGACCACAAATCTATCACTTAATACTAGAAAAACAATCCAAATGTCTGATATACCAATAATAGTTCATAAATATCATCTTCAAATACAACATGAAAATCTCTCCCCAGATCTATTGACTGGCTTGATTTTATTTTTTCACTGCACTGATTGGCTTGAAGATTTAAATGATTATTTTGACCTCATGTTAACAAACCTTCTTTCCCCAACAGCCCAGAAATTCTAGTTCACATAGATGAAAAATAGTACCACAGCTTTTTAAAAACTACATAGTTCTTCATTCACCAGCATGCAATAAAATATAATTTCAGAATGATTAAAAAATCAAATTAATTTTCATTTACCTCAATATTTTATAGATATTTCCTTTTGTTCCATCTATTATGTTGAGAATATTAAAAATTAATATCAGTTACATTCCCAGTTAACCTTTATCAGACCTCTATGCTATATTCAGAATGTATTGTGGAAGCACATAAACATTTTTTGTGGGGTTAATGTATAAAAATCTTTGAAAGTTATCTTTTTTTAGTCAAGAATCTATCATTTACCTACTTTCAATTTTGAGAACCATAGTTTGAAAACTATAATGGATGAGTAAAGAAGCTTACATAAATTAGAAAACTTTTAAAGAAGTGGTTTATACTTTTTCAACATTTGCAATAATTTGATATATCTGATCATATCATAATCCACAGTATTTACAAAAAGTCACAATGATTCATCATGAAGAGAAAAATGAGGAAAAGGAAACCTTAATGGTACCGAATGAAATGTTTTAAACATGTTTGCCACATTCCGTAAATATTTATACTTCTGAGGATTTACATCAAGGAACATAATCAAAATTGCAAAGGAAACTTATTGATGCAGATTTGTTCAATGAAAAATCACTAATACTAGAGAAAAAATGAAATAATACAAATGTTCAATAATTGGTAAAGGATTGAATTAAGAAAAAAAGACATTTTTCACCAACAAGTACTTATTTTTCCCTCTTACATGCCAGATATTGTGTGTTGGTCTCTGGGATACAGGTGTGAACACAACTAACCCATAAAACTTAACTTCATTGCTTCAGGCTGGGGTGTAGCTCAATGATAAAGTGCTTGTGTGGCATGTGTGAGGTTGTAGGTTGAATCCCCAGCACCGCAACAGGGAGGAAACTATTCAAAATAATGTTGATGAATCATTTGTACCAAGGCAAGTCATATGTGAAAAGGTTAGTAAAAGCAAATAATATGATATTTTAAAAATCAAATATTACAGTGACACAACTTCATCAATGTTTATAGCAGCACAATTCACAGTAGTTAAATTGTGGAATCAACCCAGATGTCCTTCACTGGATAAATGGATCCAAAAACTGTGGTATATGGATTTGCAATGGATTTCTTCTCAGCTATTAAAAAGAATAAAATCAGGGATGGAGCAGTGGCTCTGTGGTTACAGCACTTGCCCAGCATGTACAAGTACACGGGTTCAAACCCCAGCACCCACATACACAACTGAACGTCAAAACAACAAAAGCCATTTGAAAAACTCAATAAAAATTGATTCTCTCTGTCTCTCTCTCTCTCTCCCTTTCTCTCTCTCTCACTGTCCTTCTCTCTTTAAAAAAAATAATACTGATAAAAAAAGAATAAAATCATGGTTTTTGTGGGTAAATGGATGGAAATTGAAAAAATTATGCTGAGTGAAATTAGCCAAACTCAAAGACTCAAAGGTTGAATGTTTTCTCTCATACATGGAAGCTAGAGTAAAACTAAGGATAGGGTGAAAAATAGTCAAGTTTCTATAATTGATTCACCAAACTTGAAAGAACACTTGATCTGGGGGAGGTCTAGTTATGAAAGGGGAGAAGGGGTGGGGGGGAGGAAGGAGGGGAGAGGATGGGGAGGGATAAGGGGAATTACAAATACTGTTTGGTATATTTTACTCCCCTGAGAAGCCAAACAATACTCATACAGGCATTTAAAAATAGAAAATTCAAAAAACTATGATATATGTATGTATGTATGTGTGTGTATGTGTACATAATAATATATATGTATATATATATATATAATCTGTAATGGGGGGATACAGTGGAGAAATGAAACCAGGGAGTGGCAGAGGGTGGGGAATCCTGGGTAAGGATTGGGTTCAAGTTACTTTATCATTATGTGAAAATGTAGGAATGTGTAACAATGAAGCCCTTCACTTTGTAAGACTATGTTGCACCAATAAAAAAAATTTAAGAAAATATGATTAGCACTAAGTAAAAAATAGGTATAGAATAAAGGAGATGAATGAAGATATTCATTGTAGTTATATCATTCTACTTTTCTGTATTTTCTAAGTGTTATATAACAAAAAAAAACCACATTTATATTTGGAAGCTAGCATAACCCTATTCTAAACCTGAAATAATAACTGAACTTGTGGAATACTGTTCTGCTTCAGCTACTCTCATCTTCACGTTGAAATTCTGCAAAGGTAGAAGAATTTCATAGCCTGACAAGGGGCAGGAAAGCTCAGCTATCTGCATCCCTGTCCCAACTGTCCTGCCTTCACCCAGCTAAAGGTGTTGAGACAGAACTGTGAGGTTTCCACCTACTATGTGGCCTCTATCCACCTCAGGAACACGGGTCTCCAAATGGCAAGGGAAGAGGACACATCCTGCCTCTCCCTATCTCCCTACCTGAGTTTCAGAGGTGCCTCTGCTTCCATCCTTCAGGACTTTTCTCCATACTGATTTTGAAGACAAAAGCTAGAATGTGGAGTATTTCATCCCAAAGGGCAAATGCAGGAGATGGAAGAGTGGAGCACTGCGGGACTCTAGGTCTATAGTCCCCCACCCCCACTGGACAGAGAAGGCTACAGGATGCACGAAGGAGCCTGGAAATGAACTGTCCTGAGCACCTTGTAATAATATCCTCAGTGGGGGGAGTCATGCCAGAAAAATAAGGACTGAGCCCTGGGTACCAGGTTGAGGATGTACACAGAAACTCCTCCTCCGGGACCAAATCAGAGTCCGTTATCAACCAGGAGGACTGCGAACCATGCCAAGAGTCATTTTCTTTTCATTTGAGAGAGAAGAAATAGCAATAAACAAAAAAATAACCAACACACACACACATGCTCTCTCTCTCTCTCTCTCTCTTTCTCTCTCTGTCTCTGAAATAATTCTGAAGTATAAGAGAGAGAACAGTGACTAATCAGATGAGAAGCCAGTTTAGGAAAAGTTTATGGACATCAAGTGAGAACTTTCAAGAAGACATGATCCTCTGTAAAAATACTCTGATCAAATGACAGCCACTTGGGAAAGACATCTAAATGTAACAAAGAATTTAAGAAAATTAAAAGTGAAATAGTACAACTAACATCTGTAACACAAGAAATAAAGAGTAAAATTGGCATTGTGGGTAATTAAACAAGGATTTGCAAGTAAAAGGTGAGCAGTTCGTCAAGAAGGAAGGACACAATGCACAGCAAACTGTTTTTAGTCACATTTTTAAACTTAACCCATAGAGTGTTATCAATATTTATTGAATGAGTGCATAATAATAGTTAAAATTCATTAGACTTCTTTTTCATGCTAAATATGTGCTACACAATGCTTTTACAAAAACTAATTTATATAAAAATTTATGTAATCCTCTCAACAATACCGTAAAATAAGATTTTTATTTCTATTTTATAAATGATGACAAATTATTTGTCAAAGACTGTTATTCATCTTGTGATGGATGCAGCAGGGAATTTTAAACAATGCAGACTCCAAAGCCAGTGTTCTTGGAAATACACAATATGATTCCTCGGATACGATGTCCCAATGCGTTTAAAGCATTTAGTTCGTACCCACATGTGAACATGTAGTTTAAAGCATTTAGTTCGTACCCACATGTGAACAAGTAGTTTGTAACTCTGTACCTCTACCACTGTAGCTCTATGGTGCTTTGATACCTACTTGACTATTTCTCCTCACTGATACTTTAATAGACATTGTATGAAACCAGAACCTAATAAATAAATTAATGTGGGGAGAGTGACATCTCTTCAGCATTGGGCATTCCCATAGCCAGTCGTGGTGTGTCCTGCCTTTCAATCATGGCTACTTCTGTATCCTTCCGTGGAGTTATGCAACTTTCATCATTTAAGCCTTACACAATTCTTTTTCTGTTTATCCCTAGGTGTTTTATGTTTTATAGGTTTTATTATTTTTTTACATCAATTTTCCCATTACATTTTTTTTAGTTTATTACTACAGAATACAATATTAACAATCAAGTGAAGGGCCATTGCTATCTTCTGTTCCATTTGTAATGCTGATATTGAAAATAACACCAGAAAATTCTTAAAATAGTAACATGTGTACATGATTTGCCCTCTGTACAGTGAGCATCAAATACACTATTATTTATTATTTTTGCTTTTATGTAACTAGAATCCTTCTAATTCTCACCAGATTAGTAATATATATATATTATATTAGTATATATAATATATTATATAATATATATATTATATTAGTATATATAATATATATATAATATTAATATATATATATTAGTAATATATATATATATAAACTCACAGTCAAGTTATAGGATTTTTTCTTCTATCTCAGGAATAACCTATTCAGAGTCTTTCAAGTTGAACAAAATTTTCTCCTATAATAAGTTAAAGTGGCCAATTACATTTTAGATTTCCTAAACTTAACTCCATCCCTATTTGGAACCATACTTACTACCGGGTTTAGGTAGTTCAGTTTTGTTTCTTTAGAACTTCTCACTAGTCATAAGTGAGAAGGGTCCATTTTCCAGATTCCTCATTTAATTTTAGTGTTATAAAAGGACTGGCTTGTAGAAAGAGCTGAGAAATTTTCCATTTGTATCAAAGCTACTGGATTCACATGATAGGAAAAGCTTGGCTCGTTTTCCTTGTAGAAGTGTCTGTGGTGTTTGTTAGGGGCAGAACTCAATAGATTTTTATTTTCTTTTATGATTATTAATCTAATCTAGACTTCCTTGAATTTTGGAGTCTTTTGGCAATTTATTTTCTTGGGAAATGGATTTTATTCAAAAAATTGATTCTATATTTGTATCCCTGTCCTATTTCTTTATTATAACATTGTTTTTAAAATCTATTTTTTTAATTGAATTTCCCAAAGATAGGTCTATTCTATTCTTTACAGAGAACCGGCTTTCAATCTTATTGATCAATTCTTTTTTTAAAGTCAAGTGGTTTGTGTTCTATTTTATTAATTTCTGCTTTTATCTTTATTAACTTCTTCCTGTTTTCATTTTGTTTACTTTTTATTCTTTTTCCAACTCCTTGAGTTGAAAACTTGATTCATTCGGATTCTCTTTTTTGTTGTTGTTGTAGTTTCCTAATAAATGAATTAAAGGTCATAAATTTCTTCTCTCAATAACAGTTTTGGCCCAATCATGGGGAATTTTATTTGTAATGCTTTCATTATGATTCATTTCAAAACACTTCATTTGAATTTTATTTTCTCTAACCCAATAATAATTTATTGGGTGTTTTAAAACATTTAAGCTGATTGATAGTTTTTACTTCTCTTTGTTCCTAATCCTTAACTTTATTGCACTGTGGTCAGAAACCATGCTCAGTGTTATTGCTGCTTTGGAGAATTCATTTAACATTTCTATGTGGCCTAGCATAATGCTTGAGAGTACAAGCTTGTGTTAAGAATGGTACCTGACATTTTGTAAATGCCATGGACTCAAACACAATTTTTTGTATTATGCATACACATTTGAAAAAATACACACACATGATTAATTTATGTATACTTATTTATAGGTATTTTTAAAATTCTAAATTCTTACTTGTATTTGTGAGCTTGACATTTCAAATACTCAGAGAACCATGTTAAAGTCTCCTATTCTTTGAAACCCTGCATTTCTGACATTTTTCTTTCTATATAATCAAATACTATATTATTTGCTGCATAAAAATAATTAATTTGTCTAATATCTTCTTGGTGGATTGTATCATATACGGTCTTTCTTACATAGTTACATCTACTTTCTTTTCATTAGCATTCCTCCATTTGTTTTCAAAGTCTCTGTATCATTTAAAAACTTTTTTATTTTGAAGTTAATTGTATAGTGATCTACAATGTAATTTTCTTTTGGTGTATCTCTTCAGAATTGGAAGTGTGCGTATTCTCTTTTTACTCAAAGTAAATACATATTAAAAGTTGAATTTGATCCATTTACAATTACTGTAACCTTGGCATGTTAAATTAAATTTGACATTACATCACTTTTTAATTTTTTTATGCTTCTTACTATTTCTGTTTTATGGCTTTATGCCAGGTTTTAATCTAATACAAGAAGAATTATTGGATTCTTGCAATAGTGTGATGACTCTAGGTCTTAGGTATAGTTTTATGCCTAAATTTAACAGAGATATTATGATATGTTCAAGGGTTCAATTAAGTAAAACCATGCCATATCATTTTTGAATGATTCACTTGAAAAAGTGTATCTTTAAATGATGCACTGAAATGATAACTGAGTGATGAGGAAAATGCACTGTGAAAAGATTTTCAATTATCACTTAATCTGATTCTACAGGTAATTTTAGATGAAAGAGATAAAACTTACTGTTGATGGATAAAATTAAATATAACAATGTGACCTAAAATTTATAGATTATCAAAATAAAACTCAGGAGTCAGTTGAATATGATGGAATATCATATTCAATATCAAAAGATATTAGATATTTCTTAGCATTTTACTAATAGAGGTCTGAATGTATGTGTTTATTTTAAAAGAAAATCTAGTAGAATTAAAAATGCATAATCCAAATGATAACAAAAAAAGTTTTCCTAAGATACAGGTCACATATTTCAGTAACCTATCAAAAAGACTGTCTGGCAAGTAGTACTGATTATATCTGAGCTGATATAATCTATTAGGCAGAGCCACGCACATAACCCTACTCTTCTTCATGCAGCCTGATACATGAAGCCATAGGTATGCCTAAGCTTTTCAATTTTGTTCTAATTACTTTCACAGCTATGTTATCACTTCTTCTATGAAAGTGCTCAGTTACAGTTGATGGGATTCCATACCATGTGTGAACATCAACTAAACTTATGTAGTCTGGATTTTAGTAACCGGAATTCAGTATAGTGTTCTCACAGCTTCTAATAGAAAAAAAATTAAGCAATCTCTCTATGAACAAACTAAAGTTTATGTGTTACTTGAATAACACAGATTCATAAATGTTCACAAAACTTTAAAGGATGAAATTATGCTAAATCGGCTAGTGGACAAGTTAACTGTCTCCTTTGTGTTTCCAAACATTTTTGCTTTCTGGTGATATTAAGATACTACAAACCTCTTATAACACAATACACAGAGCTACTCTTTCCAAAGCTCCAATTCCTCTAATTGAAAAAAAAATCACTGAAATCAAAATATGGAGCCTAGACATGCATATTATATTTTATAAATAAGGCCCAATAGTAGGTTATACTGTTTTATGAACACCCAAATAACAGTGCTAAGAAGAGCAAGAGCCTAAAGGGTTATGAGTCACCTTGGTTTTTACAGTTTAATTCCAAATTTATACTTTTTTAAAAATGTGTGTTCTAATACAACATCTATCAATTTGTTGACTTGGCTCCATAAGGGCCTTCATTGTCTGCTCTGAGAAAATGGGACTGGGCCCCTTATTTTCCTTTGCCATCCTGATGTTAAATTTAGTCAGTAGAGGGCGCTGAAGAGACACTGTAGGAGGGAGGAGTTTTCTGTCTCCTGCTCCAGTGTTTTTGCTCTGCCCAGCTTGTACAGCCTAGCAGCTTCTTTAGCGCTAATGCTTACCTTGCACAGCTGTCAGAAATCAGTGGCTAGGTACTTCCTCTGGTGCCCTGCTCAGGGGCTTTTGTACCGATGACCTTCCAGCAAGGAACCACTCAATGAACTTTTCCCAACTTAGAGGGAAGATTTCCAGCAAGATCCACCAGCGTGGCAGCACTGATGCTTCTCTGCTGTACAGGGAAACCGTGAGGATGCCCTCCCAACAGGGTCTATATCTCAGGCTGAAGTTGGGCAAGGGATCCTGTGTGGGTCTCTTTATCTGGTGCTCTATCACTGACTTGGTGATTGCTCCTTAATCTGATATTTTTATAGTCTTTCTAATTCAATTTAGATCGTACTGAGCAGTCTCTAATACAAGTGATAATAATTCTTTATACTGAGTTTTACTTGATCAGTGTTCTGTGGGATTCTGTCTCTTGATCAAACCCAGATTAATAAATCAATTATATATTTCCCATATTTTCTTAACCTATCAATTTATTTTGTTAAAAGTGGCTCCATTCTAATAGGTAATATACTATGTCATTATTATTCCTAACTAAATACATCTAATTAATCTTTGACCCCACATACTGCCTTAAATTTTATTCCCCTTTCTTTCATAATCTGTGAAATATGTCACAGCAACTATCGTCACTTATTAGCAGTGAAAATTTGTGAAAGTTTCACTATATAATCTTTTATTAAATTCTAAATCCAAATATTAATTAAAGAGAAAATAAAATGCCACATGTTAAATTTTATGAAGGTGAATTTATGCTTCTAAGAACATAAATTAGCTTTAAATGCTTTCACATTTAAGCTATAAAAATAAAATGTAAATAAACTTTTAATATTTGCAATTCAACTTTTTATTTTTGTTAGAAATAAAAGTGTTCTAATGGATTCAGAAAGAATGCCTTGGCAATGGTATCAAAGTTAATAATACTGAAAGCAGAAAGGAGTAGATTGATAAATTTGAAAGCTGAGTCTTTGGAAAAGGGAGACAAAAATAGATATTTCAAATTAGGTAAATGAATAAAAAATGAATTAACACAAATATGCAATAAAAGATGTTAGAAAGGAATAAAGTTTGGAAAGAAATATAATGACAAATAGGGATAGTATAGATAGAATTCAATTTTTTCCCTGAATAGAATTCTTAGAAAATTAGAAATAGAAGAATAGTTCCTTAACATGAGGAAGAATACTACCTGAAAGTCAGATTTGAATAAATACGAATGCAAGAATTACCATAGAGTCACAAAATTTGTGTTTAGAAGGAGTAATTTTATGAAAGAGAAAACATAGTATGCTTTCATTAATATATCATATTTTTAAATAGAACTGCATGGTCATTTAGATTGGACTGTTTCAGTAATATTTTATTACTAATGAAAAATGGAATTCTATAGAAGATTTTGCATATTCTTTAAATGAATTTTGTGTATAGTTGAAAATCCACATCTGCAACTATGAAACGATTTAAACCCCTCCTTATCTAAACAGTTTTTTAAAAATCAAGTTGATAGCAAAGGAGCAATGAAATAAAGGATTTCATTCAGACTTCTTTTTCTTACTTTTTATGGGGGGCCTGGGGTAGGTGGGTACTGGGGTTTTAACCCAGTTGCTTAACCACTGAGCCACATATCAAGCCATTTTTGTATTTAATTTTGAGACAAGATCTCACTAAGTTGCTTAGGGCCTCACTAAATTGCTGAGGCTGGCTTTGAATTTATGATCCTCCAGACTCAGCCTCCCAAGGCACTGGGAATATAAGTGTGCACCATCATGTCTGGCCAGTCTATTTTTTCAGACACAAAATCTAGGAATGAAAGCTATAGCAGAGACATTGGGCCGTCCCTCAGTAACCATGATCTTTTTCTTAGCCACAGTTTAGCTCTGGGCTGCACAATTCCTTCCACTAGCCGGGTCAATGGGACATAAGCAAAAGTGGTGAGCATGTCTTTCTGAAAGTGTATGCAAGGGGGGGAACATGCTTCTCTTGCCTCTTTTCCTCCTCTCTTTTATAAAGCAGGTAGCCTGAGAGGGAGGGAAGGGAGCAGCTGCCTTGAACCATCATGCATAAGCTGGGTGTTAAAGTGGCAGAACCCAAGACAGAACTAGCCTGTCCTCAGTGCTGTTGAAACTAACACCAACTTCAGACGACCTGCATTTGCATGAAGAAGACATTTAGGAAAGAAAATCAAAACTAAGGTTCACAGCTTAAGCAAATCAACTGGCTCTTTCACTCCACTGTTGAAGTCTTCTGTTACTCTTAACCAAATGTTGCCACCACTAATCAAGATGGCAAATATCCCTACCTAAAGTCTTTTATCTGCTTCTACTCATAGATACCATGACAGCTTTTCACCCAGTGCTGAGAGGCACCCCGCAGCTCCATCACAACCACAACTCAAGTTAACTACACTCTCTCCAATACTGTTTGGATTTTAAATTTTCACAGGAACGGGTGTCAGGAAACCTGCTAGGCACTTACAGCGTGACCCCAGTCAATCATGCAATGCTTCTGCCCTCAGTCTCTTCATTGATTAACTTGATAAATGACATCCATTTACCATTCTTGAAGTAATACTGTGAGGCAGGTATTATAATTAGTGCTTTGCAAATAAGCAGAGTTGCAGAGAAGTTCAATTGTCAAGATTACATAAGTCACCATATCACAGAATGGGAAATCAAATTCAAGTAAATCTTTTCCAAATCTGTGGCCCTTCAGACATGCTGGATTGTCCTGTAGTGCTTGGCTCATGAACAGTAACTGAGGTAGCCTGTGCAGGTAGGATACCTGTCACCCAGCAGATGCACATTATAGGTGAATTATCTCCCCCTCAGCTCTTAACATGTGGCTGAAATGAAAGCATTTTGCTTTCATTCTCCTCCATATATAATCTTACATTAGGACAGCTTTGTGAAAGAATCAGTCTGGATGAATTCCATGTTTAAACGAAAATATCATAGAATACAATTTTACCCTTGAAGAATCCCAGGCCTGGTAATTTTTCAACAGATTGAATGCATTAAGCTTTTGTATATACATGGGTCCACGCTGGAAGATATACAAAGTTAATCAGAGAGTAACAATTCCTGTCGTTTAAGAACTTATAACCTAAAATATACCACAGGGATGTGGGCTCAAATACACAAATTCAAACAAACATCAACACATGAATAAGAAGAACAGTACAACCTTCCAGTCCTGTGTTGAACAGACCTGCTTTTAACATACACACACAAATTAGAGTAATATTTAAACACAAGTCAGAACCTTTGTGAGTGGAAAGGATGGAGAATTTTACTGGAGGAAGAAGGCATCCTGCCAATCAAGTTTACCCACTAAGCTTTCTCTAACAGATTTACAATACCAAGAAAACAAGCTCTCAGAGGCCAGGTACAAAGTCTGATTGCACAATCTAATTATTCATCAAAATGGTCCTGTTAAAAGTGAAGATATTTCTTTTAAGATAACACAAAAAGAAAAAGAAAAAGAAACCCTCCAACTGATTTTTCAGCAAAAAAGATTGATCTAAATCTACACACACACACACACACACACACACACAAAATGCAAGGATTTTCTCTCAGGTTTTGATATTTAAAAGCCCTCTACCCATTTGGTATATATGAACTGGGAAAGATATTTAAGAAAGAAAATTTAAAAAAAAAGGTTCACAGCTTAAGGAAATCAACTAGTCAGAACTTAAATAACCTTTACTGTACAATGTACTTAAAGTAAGTAAGTGCTTCTTCATTATGTTTTCCATTTTATTTTTTATTTTTGTTTGTGTGTGTTTCCCATTTTGAATAGAACGCTTTGCCTCATCTCTTGACTATCCCAGCTAGGCATCCAGTAACGCAGTCGATATCTGTATTGGTTAAATCAAACATCCTTCCTCCTCTTTCCCACTTTTCTATTGCTCAAATTACCTTTCCCAGAGCCTAAATTTCATTTAGAAAAAACTTCTCACAATAAGTTTATGTCAGGTCAATTCTGCTCCCTTTCGAAACTTAAAAAAAGAACAATTTCAGTTACAGCTTCTGGCCAAATCTACCACCTGTGAATTGATAGATTAAAAAAAATCAACATTAAAAATAAACAAAGCAAAACTCTCCCTTCACTCCCCTTATGAACTGTGACTGGTAGATTAACCTGAAAATTAGAGTGGGAAAGATTCTGCAGTGGTTCTAACACTGAGTATAAAGACAGCCCCGAGCTGAGGGTTTTCATCTTCGCCTGATTTATTCCTTCCTTTCCCCCATCTATTTCATTCCCAAGGCAATGGCTCAATCTTTTCTCCTATTGAAGTCATTGAAAGAGTGAAATCTATCTTACCCAAGCAAAACAATTTCATTCATCATATTGTGGTCACATTGATTAGGAGTTAACAGGTGAAAGAAAACTCAAAGAACCACTTTCTCTACTCATAAGGTCTTGTTTAGAGCCTGGGATAGTTCAGTTCAATCTTTTTACCACTAAATTACTTTCTTATCAAATACTTACTGAATTATTGAATGCTCATTGAGTGACCACACACTGTAGTAGACGTTGTTTAACATATTTTGATATTCTTCTGGTGCGGGCATATACTGACTAAGCAAACATCCTTATCAATACCCCTTGCCTTCCGACAAAAACATAAGCTCCTTGACAGCAGGGATCAGAGGAGTGGGGGAACCGCTTTGCCCATCATTGCCTATTAGAGAACCCAAACAGTATTTTCTTAATAAATATTTTTATGTCCAGTCTCAGGTTTAAACTACATGTTACTTCTGGTTTGAAATCTTATAAGACTCAAACCATCATGGTCCTTTTTCAATTAAAATTTTTGAAGTTTCTTTCTGGTCTATGGAATGTAATGGGTACAGTTTACCTCTCTTCAAGTAAGGAGGAAATTGAATTTCTGTCTTTGGGGATTCACCTACGTTTCAGTCTCTGCCAGATGTGCTGGATACACATGCCTGCTTTGTGAACACAATGAGCCCAAATTATTTTATTGACTGCATTGAAACAATGGCTAATTTTATTCCAGACTCCACACAGTGCCACAAAACTGTATCTACCATAATGATATTATAAGAAGTTGAATACTTCAGTGCAAGACTTGCCAACTGGGAACACACCTTCAGTGATGTGGACTGGTTTGAGACTATTGTTGGAAAGGAAAACTCTTTTCAATCCTTTAAGTCTTTGATTTTCTATTGGTATACAATTTCTCTATTTGTTTCCAAAATATGTGACCCAGAGTCAAGGATTTTTTAACATTTAATTAAAATGCATATGTTACAAGATATAAAAATGGAACATCATTGTATCAGTTGATATTGAGATGCTAACAATGAAAACAGAAGTGTTAAGTTGATAAATGCCATCTTCTACATAGTGCCAGAACATTTGTGTAGGACTTATGAACGTGGTAGAAAAATATTCGGTCCATCACCCTTAACCTATCAGCTACGTCTAGACTACGTAAAAGAAAGAAATATGGTATATAGAGATGATTCAATTAGTGGAGAGAATCTCTAAGGAGAAAATTATTGGTGTATTTTTTTGTTGCCTGACGTGTCCTAAAGATTAAAAGAAATGTTTAAATGTTTACCTTCAACCTCAGACTCCTTTGGGGGAAAGTGGGACTTTATGGACCTCTGGGAAAGTTTAAGATGAGTCTTCCATGATTTGGACACTGGTAGCTAATTTCTCCTTAGAAAAGGATAAAACACTAATGCTATTTCTGATAGCATCATAAGAAAAAAGCAGACATAGTGTGAGAAAACTTCGCTTCTATCAGTGGACGAGTCTTGGCTTTGAATAGGATTGGGCTTGACCCAGATTGTGCCATTAATTACAGTTCTAGAGCCAAATTACTCCCACTCATATATGTGAGTTGTTCAACCTGAAAATGAGCCAGAGTTAGAATATGTAAGTGATGAGGAGGTATCTTCTGCTTCAAGGAACAGTGCAAATCCCCAGTGACAATGGGTGTCTTAAAAGCCCACAAAATTGTCTCAGACGAGAAAGAACAAGTTCTGGGCCATCTTTCCAGAACAGAGAACACTAATACTAGGTAGTAACACTAATACTAGCCTACCAAGTGTATTCTCCCTTCTACTTCCCTTTCTTCCCATCCTTTACCCAATCCCACAGGGCTGGAGGCAGAATGAGTATGATATATTTAAGCTTTGTTCTCTTGGTCTACTTGTGTTTGGAATGGGTTTAACACTTTCTCAGGAAATCCAAGAAGTTGGAGGACTGTCCTATGCAAAAAAGGACCAAGCCCTGTGTAAATCCCCAGCCAATGGCCAGCACCTACTTAACAGCCACATAAAAGATCTGTCTTGAATGTAGACTTTCCAGTCCCCAGTTGACCCACCCCACCTGACATATATGGAACAGAAATGAGCTATGCCCAGCCAGCCTTGCCCAAATCTCAGATTGATGGGAAAATAAATTATTTTTTTTGCTTTAAAGTCACTAACTTTGGAAGTAGGTTGATACCTAGGAATAGTAACTGGAACAGATTACCAAACCCAAGTGGTAGAGAAGCTTTAAATTGAAAGGGATATTGAAGCTTTGATAACAGATGCACTGTATTTAAGCATATTGGAAACTGTTCATCAAGAAAAAATACTAAAATCTCTGGAGCCTGCTTGAGAAGTTGTCCAGAGTTGAATTCCCTGCCTCTCTTCACTGACTTGAAAGTCACTGATGAGAAATAATAAAGCAAGTTGTTTACATTTATTTCTGTTTGAATCTCATAGGCCAATTCTTAAGCATGCAAGTTACACAAAAAAGAACAGTGAGGGTGATCATGCCAGAATGTTTGGACTGGTTCATGAGTAAGTCAGAATAAAAACTTAAAGATAAAAATGTGGTATTAAATATGACTATGATTTGTGTATTAGAATGGCCTTTTGTGGCAAAAACCTAGAAGCTACTTAAGTTTAAAACTCAACAGCAGATATATTCAAAGTGAACCTGAGATCATGACTATATCTATCCATCTCTATCTCCAGCACTAATACAGTGACCAATGAGTGTATAATAAATGAATAAATGAATGAGTACCTTCTTTGTCAGAAAATTAACCTGAATACACAGGTGTAAATCACAATTCCAAAATTATAGAACAGCTTCCATTCTTGAATTCATCTTGCCTTTCAATGTTTTGGAATTGCAATGCAATGGTTGCTTCCCCAGATAGCCTTCCCTTGGCTACACTACTGGTTGCACCATAGAGCATCCTTGCAGTAGTCAGAAGTGCCTCACTGATATCTGCACACCAGGCAGGAAAGAGAGAGAGGCCACTAGGAAGCTTCTTTGTTTTTTTTTAGAGAGAGACGGTGAGAAAGAGAGAGAGAAATAATTAATTTTCATTTGAATTTCATTGCTCCTACACTTAGTTGTGTATTGGTGCTGGGGTGCAAACCCACATTCTCATGCATGCAGGCAAGAGCCGTAACCACTGAGCCACCTCTCCAATCCCTAGGAAACTTTTTAATAATATGACTATGCTACAAAAAATTGTAAAATAGAGGAGTAATATTTAATGGAAATGTGATTATTGAAAGTCTTTTACTATTAATGTCTTAAAAATTCATGTGCTTGACTCTTTAATAACATTATTTCATAAAGGTATTCTTTAAAGTTATTATATTATCCAATCATGTCTATTATTTTAAGAGTTCAAAGCTCTCCAATTAGTTTTATTTTACATAGAATCATGAAATACATTAGCTGAGACTGATCTTAAATATCATCTAATCTAACCCATTAATTTTTATGATAAAGGAAACTGAAGTCTAGTAGTGAGAAGTCACTTATCAAAGGTCACATATCTTAAAAGGGGAAAAGACAAATCATGCATCTCTTCATTTGTAATCCAGAATTCTTTATAAAATATTAAACTTTAATAAATATAAAAGAATATATACATATAGCAATAGACTAATAAATATTTATAAGTGATGTTAAGTATAAATAAACATAGTTAAAGGGGATAGTATGTTGAGAAATAGTATATAATTTGAAATTTCAATGTTTTCAATGAAGAATTATTATAAACTATCTGAGACTAGTAGCTTAACTTTATAATAGTATATGTTTTATATATAAATACCATATCTCATAGCTTTCATCCATTTCATGAACACTAATTGGGTATTAACAGTATGCCAAAACACAGGGCAAGGCATATAGTCCTGAATAAGATGCAAAGTCTGGAATTTAGAGTCTGAAAGAAAATAAAGGTATTATAAAACAATTCTAAGGATGAGGTTATAGGAGAACTCACTTTGCATAAATTGCTTAATCTATCCAAAACTTAGTTTCTCCATTTTTAGAGTAAAGATAATCATAATCATTTTCTTTTTCAGTTTCTTTATGGATTAAAGGAGTTCACTGCAATATTAAGGTTCTTCAATAAATAGTAGCACTAAACATTCTTATTATGGTTATAGGATGGCAAAGAAGTTCATAACAGGCATATTCATGTTGGTCTTAAGAGCATGGGAAGACTTCCCTGAAGACGTGACACTATGGAGCAGAATAAACTGAATGAAGTAGGAATGGGTGTTTTAGGCCTAAAACTCAATTCTTCTGTCACAACTGTCACATTTTGAGTCCTTAATAGTCACATGTGGCTAGTGATTACTGTGTTGGAGAGCACAGATATAAAATATTTCTATCATTGCAGTAAGTTTTACTGGAGAGCACAGAACTAAAATTTAGAATGGCTTGAATATGAAGAAGCAAGGAGACAATGATGCTTCTGGAGGCTGGAGAAGCAGGAGGATCAGACCTTGTGAGCCATGTAGATAAACTGGGATCATATTATAAAGGCGATGGAAATCTTCCCTTAACAAACCATCTACTTTTATAAAGTAAATTAAAATTAAACTTTTTAATTTCAAACACCTAACATAAGCTGTTTGATTGCTGTCTTTGCAGTACACTTTCATGATACATAGTCTCACTGTGGAGAAATTAAAGCAGTGAACATTATAGTCATGTTTAATGCAACACAATACTGTGACTAGATGCCACATCTTCTAACTTTTACCCAGAGGTGTCTGTGACTAAAAACAACCACATTATATATATTTTTGATTCCCTTCAGAGAAATTTTTGAGAAAGATACCACTACTGATGTCTATATATTTCATTTAAAAATACTGATGTCATGAAATGTTGAACCCACTTCTGAAAGGAAAGGAGGTTTTCAAGTTTACTGTCTACAAAGAGACTATAATTTTGCCTCTGTATTTTCCTATCCAAGGTCAATTAGAGACACTTATACATGAAAATCAAGTAACCTTGAGAAGGGTAAATTGTTGGCACAGTTGTTAAGAGTGACATTGAGAACTGTGTGGAAGACGGGTACAAAACCCAACTAATATCTTGTCCTTGTATAATGGGCATCACCACGGCTTTTAAAATTATGATGTTGTCTTTTATTAATGAACTTTGCAATATTAAAAAATGCTGTGATTCTTTTAGCAACGTGTATTCTCTGCATTATTAATCTCTCTAACCCCTTCATGTCCTTACTATTTAACTATAAAAACACTTAAACAAATAATGGAGCCCAATAAACTCTTTCATTGCAGATCTAAGATGAATGCTACATGAGGTTCAAGATAAGAATAAAAATATTTCCTAGATTCTGAAGTAAACAGCACTCAGATTAAAGCCAATTTACTGTGGGGTGGTTTATAGGGCTTTGTTCATTACCACAACTTGGCCTTCTCAAGAGCTTGTGAAGGTTACGATGCTTATTCACAAGAGACTCTTCATTATAAATGGAGAGATATGTCAGGACCAACAAAGAAATTTGCAAATTATTAGGCATTATATTCAGCCACGTAGTTATAATGTACAGCCCTCAGAAATGTTGAGGATGGATGGTGTATTCAAATGAATTGAGTAAATAAATCATTTACTAGCTGAACTCTGGTTTCACAGTGTATTTATTTCTTCAACTTAAAGTTTTTTAACTCTATAAAAACCTTCTAAGTGTAGGACCTGGATATAAACAATCAACAAATTTCTTCCATTAAAATCAAGTATGTTTAAATTTCTTTATTTACCTTTTACCAGACCTTTTATTTCTCAATCTATATTTATTGTTCTATTGCTATGATTATAAATAATTATTTCAACTTTCTAAATAAGGAAAAAGAGTCTAATTTTAAAGACTCAAAGTATCAGACTGAGACAATTTCCTCACTTTGCCCTATTCAATAAATTCCACATAATTATCAAATCCCCACAAATTAAGTCCTGCTAATAATTATACTTTCATACAAATGGGCTAACCTTTGGCAATCAGAATGAACTTTCTGGAAGTCATCAACAGGTGAACATGGGAGTCACCAATAAATATGAGCAATTCCATACTCTAAAAATTTGCTCATTAGCATTTAAATTTTGCTGAAGCTTTCTTAAGTTAGGAGAGAACTTTTAAAATTCACATAAATTTTTTTAATCTATGCTACTTACATCACCTTATTCATGAAATAAAATCAGAGAATCCAGAGTCACAAACTGATGATTTATAAAGCAAGTAGCTCTTTGTTATGAAGGGGGTGTTGAGGGTTAAATAAGAATGTCTTGTCCATGAGTATCATAGGATAAATCTAACCTCTGCACATGTTCAAATATTCTATCACATATGTAAATCCAAGGTTGTTTCTGAAAGTCATGGAAGATTCCACGAAGTTGTGTCCAGGAAAAAGGTTTCCATTCATTCATTTGAAAATGTCAAGTATTATAACCACATAATGGATTTCCTGGGTGCCAAGGAAGTAGAGTGAACATAAAGGTCTCTGGTCTCATAAACCTAAGGTGAGTAGGTAAAGGAAATATGGTATTAAAAGCACTTTATTTACTCTTCTATGCTGTGAATCAGATAGTGTAGTTATCTGGAATCCTGACTTACAGTTAGGAAACTGAAGCCCTTGAAAGAAGAACCACCTTGTCCTCCAATTCCATTATTACATGGAACATTTTTTTTAAGAGAAAGGGACAGCGAGAAGAGAGAGAGAGAAAGAGAGAAATGATTTTTATTTAGTTTTTCATGTGGCTTTTGTGGCTCTGAGACATTGCTGTGTATGTGGTGCCCGGGTTTGAGCTTGCATACTCGCGATGCCAGGCAAGCGCCATAACTGCCAAACCACGGCTCCAGCCCCTGGAACAATTTTTACTAGAGCAAAATTCATCCATCTCTGAGTTCAAAAATACTATCCATATCCCTGTAGCTTATCAAGTTAGATGATGTGTAAATGTTCTTACTGATCAAAGAATCCAAAAAATCTAAGTATTAGATATGAATTTACTTACAGAATATTTCTCTTAATTTATATAAGATGAAACTTAGGACCCAGGAATCTAATGAAATCACACAGCTATTTGGAAATAAATTAGGATTACCAGCATAGTCTCCTAAATACATTAATGATCCTTCCAGAATACTTCATTGTACCCCACAATACACTAAGTTTCATGCTTTCACAGCAACAGGATGTTATCTAAAAACCACAAGATATCATCAATGTTGTCACTGGAGAACACTGCTTTTTATATAATAGCCTTTGGAAACCAGGTGAAAAATAAAACTAAAAACCTGCATTGATTGAATGGAGGTAATACGTTTCCTTTGATTAAAGAAAAATCCCAATGGCAAAATCATTTCACATGCATTGAAATGAATAAAATACTATTCAAGTTGCAATTATCTGTAAAGAACAGTCATTCGCTAGCCAGCACCTTTGGAGAAATTGATTGTTTCTTTATGCCCCTTGTTTACACATTTTTCTTAGACATAATGGCTGACGAGTGACCATTTCATTATCATAAGATGCTTCTCTCTTTTTCAGAGTTGATTCTTCTCTTTCTTATGCTTAAGGTAGCAGTAGTGTTCGTAATTACATGTGCCTTCATTTTCAATCCCAAAGTGATTTTGTAGGTTTCATGAGAGTGTCACAATTCCTCAGACATTTTGCTGTGGTAGAGACACATACAATTGCTGAAATGCACACCACACGTTTACCTTGTTCTCTCCTAGAGGTAAGTGAAGAATGCATCTGTTCTTACAGGTCAAGAAAAGGGGAGAATTATGGCTAATATCTCTCAGATTTATGGATTATCTACATGGTAGAATTTGGGTCTGGGGAAGGCCCCTGGTCATATCTCTTCTTTCTCATGGAATTATGCCAATCTGGAAAAGAAATCAGTCCACTTACTTGCGCAGAAAGGAAGCTATTCAGAAACTTTTTACATGCCCAAATAGTTTAGAATATAAATATGGAGATAAAACAACCTGAGTTTGAATTTCAGCCTATATAGTCTTTTATGAAATATTTTACTCTCTATATATGTATCTTAGTGATCTCAGTATTACAAATCTAGATATTAGTTATTTCTTTCTTATAATAATTAAATGAGGTCTTTCAAATAAAGTGATGATTAATCATATTTTAGTTTTTGCCTAGAACAGTGTAAATCACAACAGTGAGAATGTAACTAATAGCAAGGTAAATTTTAGTATTGGTTTTCATCTGGAAAACATTGATATTATCAGGCTCTCTTTCACGGCTTTACACATCCATGGTTACATAACTTGTTCTCAATTTGCTTAATAGTTTTATATCCTCCAGGACCTGTACCTTTTCTGAGTATTGTGGCTTAGATCTGGAATGCCCCAGAAAGCTCATGTGTTGAAGACTTGGTCTTCAACACTGGTGTGCAGAGGTGGGGCTGCTGGGGAGAGATTGGATCATGAGGACTCTGACCTCATCAATGGGGTGGCCCCCAGAAGGATTAATAATTTAGACATTATTTGAACATAGTGGAAACTATAGGATGTGGGACCTAGTTGGAATCAACAAAATAATTTCAAAGAAGTAATAAAAATAGCTTAAGAGGTTAGAAAGCAAACAGGCATGGTATGCTAGAATGGTAAAAGAGGTATGTTTGCTTATCAACACTGTAGGGGAAAAGTAGCCACAGTCCAGAGGGAAAGATTTCCCACTATTTCTACCTTAGCTTTCTCTACCCAGGGACCAGAGTTCAAATCTCTTCCCAAGTAAGACAGTAATATGAGTCACCTAGACCCAATCCACCCCACCCTTCTGTTGGTGCAGGGGTAACTGTGGGTAGAAAAAGGCAGCTGAAACAACTTTTTGTTTTACTTTTTTGTTTGTTTGGTTTTTGTTTGTTTGTTTTACAAAGAGGGAAGAGAGAGAGAGAGAGGGAGAGAGAGAAACAATTTTTATTTAGTTTTTCATGTGATTTTCATTCCTCAGACACTTCGTTGTGTATGTGGTGCTGGGGTTTTAACTCACATACTCCTGCATGCCAGGCAAGTGCTGTAACTGCGGAGTCACCGCTCCAGTCCCCAACTGAATCAACTTGAGGGAATGAATTGTATAAGGCCCAGTAAACACCTGTGCAGTTATAATTCATTGGGAAAATGACAGGGAGTCAAAAAAGGAAGGCAGGGATAGTGTGATTGGGCTCTGCTAGGGTTTGAATGTGCCCTCAAAATTCACAAGTTGGGAACTTAATCCCCACTGGCACAGTGTGGAGAGATAGGGCTTTTAACAGGCGAGTAGGTTAACATGGACTCTGCTCTCATGAAGGGTGTAACGCTGTCGTCACAGGAGTCTCTTGGTTGGCCTACTCATCTTCATAAAAGGATGAGTTCTGAGTTTGATCTCCTTCCCCTGCCTCACCCTTTCTTCCTCCCTCTCTCCTTCTGTTTCCACTCCCTTCCACCATGGAATGACAGCAAAAATGCCATTGCCATGTGCCAATACCTTGACAGTGGACTTCCCAACCTCCAGAACTGCGAGAAATATTTTTTTCTCTATAAATTACCTAGTCTGTGGTATTCTGTTATAGCAGCACAAAATGGACTAAGACAGGGTCAAAGTGTTCAAGAAGATAGCCATTAAAAGAAACAGGAAATGAGTGGCTGCTGTGGGACACCTATCAAAGGCCTGGGGGAGAACTATTGGCAAATGATACACCTGTGGCTCTTCAGTATGGTTCAGGCTCCCTGGAAGGGTTCCAGGACTCTTTCAGGGAATCTGCAAGGTCAAAAGTTTTTTTAAAAAACCTGAAATGTTATTTGTCTCTTTCTTGCTTTCCTCATAAGCACAAAGATTCATTGATCTGCTTTTAGAGTCTACATTGCAACTGACCTTTAGGAAGCATGTGGAGTTTTGATGTAATAGCAAAGCTAAATATTCACAGTTGTCTGAAAAGACTTCTGTCGTAGTGTGTTCAGGCCTTCATAACAGATTTACAAAGACTGGCAGCTTATCAGCTGTGGAATTTATTTCTTACATTACTGGAGGATGGGAAGTCTAAGATTAAGGAACCAGCAGATTCGGTCTGGTGAGGACCCGCTCCCTGATATTCACAGATGGCTTTTTGCTGTGTCCTAGCATGGTGGAAGGGGATGAAGGAGAGCTCTGTGGTCTCCTTCACAGAAGAACTATACCCATTCATAAGGGCTCTGTTCTCTTGACTTAGTCACCTCCCAAATTTTCTACTTTCTAATACCCTAAGATTAGGGTTAGTATTTCAACACATGAATTTGGTGAGGGAGGGACAAGACAAAAACATTTACTCCACAGGAGCAACTGAAACACTTTTCCAGCTGTGTGAGTCTAGAATTTCTCCCCAAACTTCAATCAAAACAGCATTTCAATAACTTGATTATAAAAGCATTTTAAGAATCCAGTTGTCTTCTCTTAAGCCTGACATTGAAGAGATTTGCCAAACTTCAAAAGCAGTGCCACCATTATTAGTGAGCTTATTTTGTTTGGAAAATACAGCTATTTTTTCATTTTAAAATGTTATTTATGTTAACATGTAACAGGAACATTAGTTTAAAATAATTATTTTAAATATTTCTCAGTCTTAATCTGCTACAGTATATTCTAGTAGGTATTACCCACATAAATAAAATCTCTTACAGATCTTCAAATAATTCTTAAGAACTTTAAGGTGCCCTAATACCAAACATTTGAAGATTTCTTATCTAGACAATTTGTTTCCCACTTTGTCCTGTATGAGGATGTAAGGAAATTGAATGAAGTAAATAATCTTCGTGGCAATTTCTCAATTGCTTCCTTAAGAGTCAAATGTTTTCTCTCATATGTGAAAGCTTGAGTAAAACCTAAGATAGGATGAAAGTTAGAAGTTTATTTAATAGACCCACCAAATCTGAAGTAATCCATAAGCTGCGGGGACTATAGCTATGAAGGATGGGAGAAAGGGAGGGAGGGAAGGTAAATGTGGGGTGATCCATATTGTAGAGTACTGTTGATTCCCATGAGAACCCCAAATATATCCAGGGAGGTGTATAAATCTAGTAATTTCAATGTTTAAATTACATGTATATGGTCATTGGCTTCTGTAACTTGGGGGAACTATAGAGGAGTCATGAGATTGGGAAGTGGAGAAAGTGGGGGACAATAGGATTAAAGCAACTCTGTCAATATGCACGCCTGCATGAAAGTGAACCAACGGATCTCTTCATTATGTAAGTGGATGCTGAAACAATAGAATAAAAAAGGAAAGAAAGAAAATCTGAACAAATCCTGTGGTAGATTTCATTTTTCAAAAATGGTCACATCAAATATTGGTCCCATAAAATTCTCCCAGAATTTTGACACTTCTCCCACTGAGAGGGGACAGCTCATCTAATTTGGGCCAGTCTTAGCGGTTCACTTCCAGTTAAGGGAAGGTAGTGGAGATGATGTTTCATGCTTTCTGAGGGTGAGTCTGAAAAAGCAGGATAGCATGCATCTGGTATTCACTCTTTGACTCCCTCCACCTGTGTCTTGGGAGAGCCCACAGATAAGAAGTCCAGCTACCCCCAAACTGTCATTCCGGAAAGACTACTTGGAGAGATCGTGTAAGGGTAAAGAGAGTTGCCCAAGAATCCCTGCCTGCCCCATATTTCAACTGTTGCTGTCTTCTCAGCGTCACCTTCCAGGCATAAGAAAGTCTACCAGCCCATCCCAGCCCTTACACTCAAGCCACCCCGGCTGACCCAAGGTGGAGTAGGGAGGGGCTGTCCCCACGAAGATCTACCCAAACCACAGATTTAAGAGTGGAGCAACTGCTGCCATTGTTTTAAGACGGTGATGTATCAGCCGTTTGCTATACAACTACAGTAAATGGAACAAACCCTCGTTTGGGTGCAGTAGTAATTAATTGTCTCAGGAAAAGATTGGGTGTATGCATAATACCTACAACAGGTGACTGGATGTTCACTTCTTCCATGATCATCACTGGACAGGAGGAACTTCAGCCCAGAGTCCACCACACAGATGAAGAAGAAACAATGAGGTCTAGTTCCCCTCTTCCCCATCTTAAGATCACTGGGAGGCTACCAAGCGAAGTACATAAAAGCAGGGGAGTGCCAAGTTCAGCTACAGAACCAGCAAAGATCATTCAAATGAAAAAAAGGAGAAAGGAGAAAGACAACTGACAGAAAAAATATTTATAATACTATAATAAGTATTACTTAATACAATTACATTATATATTATGTATGATATATATTACTTTATAATAATAGTCAAACATATTCAGAAGATATTATTACTTCTTTTTTACAAATAAGAGAACATGTGATGCCCATGGCTGTTTAGAAATTTGCCTGAAGTCACACAACCTCAGATCAAGCTCAGGTCTGTCAGAGTCCAAGCATAATAGGAAGCTTATTTCTTCTATTTGGAATTCAGGATTTTTCTGCTTCATTAAGGTAACTGCGATGCGCGCTCTCTTTTTCTCTTTCTCTTAAAAATGTGGCTGGAAATTTTCATGCTCTGACTTAAGATACAAGGAAAGAAAATATGACAAACTTCAAAGGTAGCGTTTCTGCTTTTCTCTAGAGACAGAACCATCTTTGCAGTGCCATGTGAAGCCTTGGCTAACGGCAGGTGGCATTAGGGACAGGATGGAATGAGGATAATGTTAACAATTTACTATAAATGATTTTTCAATTGAAGAAAAACAGGAAATGTGCCAGAAGGCTGTGGATCAGAGGTCAACACCTGCTCCTCCCTCTGCGTGTCCACAGATTCTGACATCTCATCTGCTGGGAAATCAGATGCTTTGAGATGCCAGCCAAGCCAGGGAGCACTAGGGTCTTTCTGCCAGCGACTGCCAGGTCTTAGCCTCCTGAATGCTACTCAGTGGCATTGTGCTCTTTGAAATGATTCACAGACCCCCATACTTGAAGAAAAATAAGGGCTGAGTGTGGCTTTGCTGGGAGCAGATGCCTCAGTGCCTCACCAGTACATGTCACAAGGGGCATATGTGTTGCTTCATTGTGAATATGCATTCACAGCAGTCTTTGGGAATGAAGGAGAGGAATGTCCAGTAGTAAAATGCTTAACATGTTCAGCAAATCTTGAGTATTTCCTATGTCTAAGAATTGTGATTTTGTTGAAAATTGGCTTAGGATTTCAGTTTCTACAGGGTGATTTTTTTTTTTAAATCCAAAGCCTTGGCCAACAATAGAGAATCAATAGAGAATTTTCTAGTCCTTCATTCAATGGTTAGGACATCCTTCCTAATTCTGGCTTTATATTGGTAGCCAACGCCTTATGCCTTATATCACTCGTCCTGGACAAAAATTAATACCCAAGTGTACAAACTTTAAGATGGATATCTGGTCCCCAAACTCTTGTACTCTTGTGAATTTTTCATCCTTGGCATCTCTCTTACTTTGAAAGAATTTCACGCACACACCACACACACACACACACACACACACACACACACAGGGTGGGGGAAGCACAAAGAGGACTAGGTGAAAGAAAAGGGGGAAAAAAGCAATCATTATCATTCATAGAAAAACACTAGCACTAAACCCAAGGTAGAAAATAACTTTTAAATAATCCTGATTCAGATGTAAACAGACCATTGATCATATTTTATTGCTTACTGAGATTATTTAGCACTTGGATTATTTTATGTTCATTGTTCATTTTTTCAATAGTGTCCAGGGAATATTGGGTTAGACAGACTTGAAAGTAGGGTTAAAAAGAAGCATTCAGGGCCTGGAGTAGTGGCTCCACAGTTACGGTGCTTGCCCGGCATGTGTGAGTACATGAGTTCAAACCCCAGCACCCACATACACAATGAAGTCTTGGAGCAACAAAGGTCACATGAAAAACTAAATAAAAATGGTTTCTTTCTTTATCTCTCTCTCTCTCTCTCTCTCTCTCTGTCCCTTTCTCTTCTTAAAAAAAAAAAGCATTCAGGAAAAAAGAAGATGGCTCGTTTCACTTACAATCCAACTTCAACATGCATCAAAATCAGCTACAGGGCTTCTTAAAACACATTGCTGGGCTCTGACTTGCAATGTGCCTTTCTAAGTTTCCAGGTGATACAGCCATTGCTGCTGCTGCTACTACAAGAACCACCTTCGAAAAGCATTAGCCTAAAAGATTAGGTCATGGGAACAGTCAAAACCTGGGGAACCGTAAGCTGATGTTACATACTGAACCAGAGCTGAAACAAGGAAGGAAGAAATCAGAATAATAAGTGGGAGGCTTCACTCTGGAAAGCAGTATGGAGATTCCTCAAAAAACTAAGACTGGAACCACAATATAACCCAGCTATCCCACTCCACAGTATATTTCCAAAAACTTTAAAATCTGTATACTACAGTGATGCAAGCACATCAATGTTTACAGCAGCACAATTCACAATAGCCAAGTTATAGAACCAACCAAGGTGCCCTTCAACAGATGAATGGATTTTTAAAATGTGGTATATACACAATGGAGTATTACTCAGCCATAAAAAGGATGGCATTATGGCATTTGCTAATAAATAGATGGAACTAGAGACTATCATGCTAAATGAAATCAGCCAGTCCCAAGTCAAAGGTCAAATGTTTTCTCTGATATGGAAAAGCTAATCCAAAATAAGGAGATAAAAAAAGAAACAAAGATAGAGACAAAGGAAAAAAAAGAGGGGTAATTTCACCAAAATATAGGAAATATCAGTAGAGTTGATGAAGGAGATTGAGAAGGAGAAAGAAGGGACAGGAAAAGGGAAGAACAGTGGAACAAATGTGACCAAACTTTTGTGTGTGCATGCATGGATGTGACACAGTGGGTCCTGGTGTTGGGGATATCCACAGGACACTTTAAAAAAATAATAAGTAAAATCTAAATGATTGGTGGAGTGGAGGGAGTGGAGTGGCAGTGAGGGGGAGCATAGTGCTGGGGACTGAACTGGAGTGGATTGTGTTCCATGCTTTCGTGATAATGTCAGCATGTATCCTGATGTTGTAAACAATTAAAAACAATTTTTAAAAATTGAATTAATTTAAAAAAATAAGGGGTGGGTAGACTGGGGTATTGTCATCAGGGCCATCACACTACCTCTGAACATGCCGATTCCCTGCAGGAAACAGCTCAGAGATGGCTGCAGAGCCCTGGGTTCGAGTTCCACACTTGTCACCCTACCAGACTGTTTAAATACTTAGAGCAGCACATTAGATACATTTTACTTACTGTTTGCAGAAGTAGCAGATAATTTATTTTGTGCTTACTTATTATAGTACTATAGAGGGAAATTTTAAAGCATATTGTATTAGTTTCTATTTCTGCTTTAAGAAATTATCACAACTTAATGACTAAAAGTAACATAAATTTATTATCTCATAGCACAATAAGTCAAATATTTGGCACAGATCTCACTGGAGTGTAATTAAGGTGTCATGAGGGCTGCATTCCAGGTTGGAGTCTCTAGGAGGACGCCTATCTCCTTGCTTTGGCCAATTTTTTGAAGTCATCCATATTCCTTAGCTTGTATCACCTGCTCCCTCTTAGAACCATCAAAATCACATCTTTCAGGCCCATCTTTTGTTATCACATCTCATGCTAAGAACATCCTCTGTCTGCTTTTACGATCTTGTATATTCATTGTGCCTACCTAGATAATCTAGGGTAATCGCCCAATCTCAAGGTCTATATCCTTACGTACATCTACATAGTCTATTTTGCCATGTTAAGTACCTATTCAGGGCTTCAGGGAATTAGGACATAGATATTGAAGAGGTCATTGTTCTGCTTTCCTTCCACAAATAATAACAAACATCATTTGTTTTGACTACAAAAAGCTTGAAATTTTTGTACTACTCATACAAAACAAAGCAGCATTGTGTTGAAAAATAAAAGCAAAAAAAAAAAAGTCCCAATGATGCAAAGTTCCATTTCTGGCATGACATCATGAAGAATCCCATAAGTAACAATATGGACCCACTGCCCAGTAATGATAAGATGGTAACAGCTTAAAGTCTCTGGAAATGGTACTAGGTCATGAAGCAAATGAAAAAAAAACATTTATTCGAGATAATCTACTAGATTAAAAATCTATTGTCTTTGAACCTGGACCCACTACTTCCCTCCTATTTCTGAACTTAACCACACAGAATCCTCTCCAGAAGAGTATATCCTTCTTTCCCCCACAATTCCCAGTCACAAAGAGCTACCTTTTTAGAAGCAGGACACCAATACTTCTCAGCCTACCTCCAAGCTACCTGTAGTCAAGGCTAAGTTCCAGGCAAATGGGACCAAAATGTTGAGGCTCTTCATCTGCCCAACCTCCCTGGTTGGGAGAGAATTTTTATCTTGGGGACAGTCCTGCTGAGAATACCAATGACTTATAAAATGGTGGTTCCATACCAGGAGAGACAAGTCAGAAAACTTAAGGTTACATCCCCACATTTAACAGAGTTTTCAGCTTCTAAAGAAAGTATATTACTTATAAAGAATGGTGCTATTTTTTTCCTATCCCTCAGCTCCAGAGCCCTGACTGGGAGATTTCGCCTGGTAGTATAAATCCATTTTATGTTGCTATAGAAAAATAACTGAAGCTAGGTATTTTATAAACAAAAGATGTTTATTTGGCTCAGTTCTGGAAATTCAAGAGCATGACATTGGCATCTGCTTAGCTCTAGTGAGAACCTTATGGCAGATGATATCATAATGTCATGTGCAGAAGAGACAAAGATCACTGGTGAGGCAGGAACCAAGAGCCTGAGAAGGGAATATATATATGTATATATACATACATATATATACATATATATGTACATATATATGTATATATATATATGTGTGTGTATATATGTATATATATGTATAAATAGTTATATTGTTATATTTTTTAATAACTTGCTCTCATGGGAGCTAATCCACTCCGACCAGACCTACCCACTCTTGATCCATTCCCGAAGGTAAGCCCATGATCTAATTACCTTCCACTAGGCTTCATCTCCTAAACATTCCACTAGTTCAACAATACCACACTGGAGAAACCAAGCTTCTAGCACCTGCAACTTTAGCAGCCGTATTCAACCACATTCAAATCAGAGCCGTTACAAGCACACTTTGAAGCAGAGATAGCTCCTAATCTCTTCCCAGAGAAATTGAGTTCATGTGAAATGGAATGGGTAGAGGTTCAAGCATCTGACTACTCTCAGAACTGTAGGTCCTCAACTCAGTAGAATGAAAGCTCCAAATGGAGCCAATATGTAACCATCTTTGCCTTCAGCTACCAGTCAGTGCCCTATCTTACTAGAAAAAGCAGGATGCCAGCATCTGTCATGCTGTCCTCAGCTATCTGTGGCTGAGACTATGTTCCAGGAAAGTACCTCTGAAAGAGGGGGACTGACATTTTCTGCCCAGTCCCCACTGGCAGTACAGAGGCTACCTTTAAAATGTGGTTCTACTCACACGGCACTGGTGAAGATAAGAGAACATACGTGTATAACTTTTTCCTTTTGGGTTGATGAGCAATTACATGTATATAATGTTTTATTGGGAATATAATACATAGATTTGTACTATATTTGTTGATAGAAACACAAAGGAGGTGAACAGGAGTGAAGCTGTATTTAGCCAAAGAAATGACTCCAAATGATAATTCAAATCCACAAGAACATGTGAAAAAAATTAGAAATGTTAAGTAAGAACATTAATATGACAAAAGTTTTAAATATATAATTGTTGTTCTTTTTCTCTATTCCCTTTATAGAAATATCACCTAAATTAACAATTATATGTCAATTGAAAATAAATTTAAATAATCATAACAATGCATTTTTGGGTTTGTAGCATTAATAGACTTAATACGACTAACAATAATACCTAAAAAAGGGGGAAACATCTCCGAGGAGGACTCCTTCACCCAGAGCCACCTGCCCACCTGTTCTGCGGGCCCAGGACACCCCTGAGGATGCCATCTGGAGCCACCCCACCAACCAGCCATGTGGGCCCAGGACTCTGTTACTGGGCTAGCAGGTGCCCAGCACACCCCAAGGACCCCTGCCCAGAGTCACCCAGCTGCAATGCATACAAACCAGCTCCAGACATTTTGGGCCCATCACCGTCACCAAGGATCTCAGGCCCTATTGCAGTACAGAGGTAGGCCATTCTGGCCAGCCCAGCACCCCTGAGACCCTAGGACACAGCGACACACCCCTGCCACTGCACTTGAACAATCCAGGGCACTGCCCCCAAGAGGTTACAGATCCACACTCTGAAATCTAGATCAAGAAGGCGCAGCAAAATGAAGCTCCAGGCGGCAACTTTCCGGAAGAAGGTGGTCATCAGAGGGGTGGTGTCTGACCCAACCCTTTGACCAGCAAAGAGAAACACCTGAAGACCTGCCTTGCTTCAGCACAGGGAACCTCAGTTCAAATATCCAGAAGAAGCATTTCAAAAATGAGGGATCAAACTAGAAAAGGTTCACCTCAAATGCACAATTCCCCAAACAAGGACCCCATGGTCACAGAGTGGGATGAAAACCTGGAAAAAGTTATCAAAGATCTGATTACCAAAAGGAACAATGAACTAAAAGAAGATTTGATACAGAGACTAAGTGAGAAAACTCAAGAGATGGAAACTGCATTATCAAAGAAATAGACACAATGACAAAGGAAGTAACAGAGCTAAATTTTTCGGTCAATCATATTAAAGGAATGATGGAAGAATATAATAATAAACTAACTTCTATAAAAAATAGAACCTCAGCTCTTGAAGTAAAAACTTCCAACAATGAGGACAGACTGAGTAAGCTTGAGTGCACAGATGACAAAAAAGAAAAAAAAAACTCACAAAACACGAGCAGAGTTTTCAAAACGTCTGGGACAAAATCAGAAGAAAAAAATCTAATAGTAATTGGGATACAAGAAGAAATCAAGATGCAAATGAATGGCATAAAGAACATTCTCAGCAAAATAGTTAAAGAAAATTTGTCCCATATTAAAATAGAGTCAGATATGCTCACTCAGTGCACCTAATAGGCCTAATCAAAAGAGAAGCTCACCGAGACACATCATATTCAAAGTGTATAACAGGGATATCAAGGAAAGAATATTAAAAGCTGCAAGAGATGCCAAATCATATTCAGAGGCAAACCAATGAGGATCATCTATGACTTTGAGGGAGGAAGGATGGAAAAAAATTTGCCAGGCTTATGGCCCAAGCAAGCAAGCAGGTGTGCCATACTCATAACCAACAAAGTAGATGTCAACCAAAATTTAATCAGAAGCGATACAGAAGGCTGAGGTTTTATGTCCTATTAGACCATCATGCCATGAGCTTAGCAATTAACAGCAAAAATTATAACAGAAAATACAAATATACATGTAGATTAAATAATACCCTATTAAACAAAGAATGGATCCAGGAAGACATGAGAGCAGGAATCAAGAAATTTTTGGAAGTGAATGAAAATGAAGATACAACATATCAAAACCTCTGGAACAGCATGAAATCATTCTTAAGGGGAAAATTTATAGCACTGAGTTCATACCTTAAAAATCAGGAGAGATCCTGAATAAATAAGCTTATGTTCCACCTCACCTCCCTTCAAAAGGGAGAGCAATCTAAACTCAAAGCTGCAGAAGGCAGGAAATAATCAAGATCAGAGGTAAAATCAATGAAATTGAAAACAACAAAATAATAAAAAGAATCAATGAAACAAAGAGTTGGTTATTTGAAAAACTAAATAAAATTGACCAACTGCTAGTCAATTGTACTAAAAAAGGAAGGAAATGAAGCAAATCAACAAAATCATCAATGAAAAGGGAGCAATCACCACTGATCCCATGGAAATACAAAGAATTGCCAGAACCTATTTTGAAAAACTATACGCCTCTAAATCAGATAATCTGGTAAACTGGAAGACACAGGCAAATTTGTAGACACATACAACATTCCCAAATTGATGCAGGACGATACTGAAAGCCTAAAGGCCCAATAACCGACACTGAAATATAGCAATTAAAAGCCTTCCAAAGAAGAAAAGCCCCTGACCTAATGGATTCCTTGCTGAATTTTACATCTATAAGGAAGAGCTAACATCTCCCCTTACTAAGCTATTCTAAGAAATTGAAAAGGATGGAACCCTCCCAAACACTTTTTATGAGGCAACCATAACCCTGATACCAAAACCCACCAAAGACACATCAAAAAAAGAAAACTATAAGCGAGTATGCATGATCAACATACATTCAAAAATCCTTAATAAAGTTCTAGCAAACTGTCTGTCAGAAACAACCCAGATGTACCTCACTGGATGAATGGATCCAAAAGCTATGGTACATACATACCATGGAATTTTACACAGCAATGAGAAACGATTACATTGCAGCCTTTGAAGGTAAATGGATGGCTATCGAAGAAATTATACTGAGTGAAATCAGCATAACCCAGAAAAACAAGGGTTGAATGTCTTCACTCATCTGTGGATGCTAGAACTAGATCCTGGCGATTGAGAAAGGTGGTCTGTTATCATGTATTAAATCCAGATAAGGTGTAATGTTACACAACCTAATACATTTTTAGATATGTTGTGGGAAGGGGAAGGGAGGGATAAGGGTGGATCATTGAGGGGGGGCACTCTTGGAGATAAATCTAATCTTCAGAATCTATATACATTTTATATTATTTTGTTAAAAACTTGTATGATTGTTCAACAAATAAATTTGTCAATTAAAAAAAAAGTTCTAGCAAACTACATTCAAAAACGTATTAGGGAGGTTGGAGCAGTGTCTCAGTGGTTACAGCACTTACCTGGCATGTGTGAGGACACAGTACAAACCCCAGCACCGTGTACACAATGAAGTGTTAGAGCAACAAAAGCCATGTGGAAAACTAAGTAAAAAATGGATTCTCTTTTTATCTTTCTCCCTCTCTCACTATCCCTCTCTCTTTAAAAAAATATCATATTAGGAAGATAATTCATCATGATCAAATGGGCTTCATTTCAGGTATGCAGGGCTGGTTCAACATACACAAATCAATAAATGTGACTCATCACTTAAAGAGAATTAATGAGAAAAACCATGTGATCATTTCAATTGATGCAGAAAAGGTCTTCAATAAAATCAAGCACTCATTTATGATCAAAACTCTTGAGACAATAGGGGTCAGAGGAATATATCTTAACTATATGAAGGCCATATATGACAAACCCACAGCTAGTATAATGCTAAATGGAGAAAAGCGGAAAGCATTTCCACTAAACTTTGGAACAAGATCAAGTTGCCCACTCTCACTACTTTTATTCAATAGAATCCTTGAGACTATCAGGTAAGAGAAGGAAATCAAAAGGATAAGAATGGAAAAGAAGAATTCAAACTATCCCTTTTTGCTGACAAAATGATCCATCCTACATCTGGAAGACCCAATAAACTTCCCCCAGAAAACTGCTTGAGCTTATAAACAGATTTAGCAAAGTGGCAGGTTACAAGATCAATATCCATAAATCAATGGCTTTCCTATACACTAATAATAATAGGGCAGAAGAGATCAGGAACTAGGTCCCATCCACAATATCCTCAAAATAAATTAATAAATAAATAAAATAATTGGGAATTAACCTAATTAGGGAAGTAAAAAACCTCTACAATGAAAATTATTCAACAATGAAGAAAGAAATTGGAAAAGATGGCAACACATTCCATGTTCTGGGTTAGGCAGAATTAATATAATTAAAATGGCCATTTTACCAAAAGTACTACACACATTCAATGCTATTCCCATCAAGATACCAATGTCATTCTTTACAAATATCAAAAAAACAATTCTCAAATTCATTTGGAACAAGATTAAATCCAGTATAGCCAAAATATTACTAAGCAAGAAAAATGAAACAGGAGATTTCACAATACCAGATCTAAAATTATACTATAGAGCCATTGTAACAAAAACAGCATGGTATAGGTATCAAAATAGACATGAACACCAATGGAATAGAACAGAAGGCACTGAGACAGACCCAGAAATCTTTAAATATGTGATATATGACAAAGGGGGTCAAAAATATAACATGGAAGAATGATAGCCTATTCAACAAATTGTGCTGGAAAAACTGGACAGCCACTTGCAGAAACTTGAAATTAGATCCTTATCTTTCCCTTTGCATAAAAATTAATTTGAAATGAATCAAGGAACTAAGAATTAAATCAGTTACCATACAACTACTAGAAGAAAAATGAGAAGAAACATTTCAACATATGGCAGTGAGCAATAACTTTCTCTACAAGACTACCAAAGTGAAAGAATTAAAGTCAAGAATTAATGAGTGGGATGCTATTAAACTAAAAAGCTTTTGCTCAGACAAGGAATTGGTCAAAAATATCAAGAGGGAACTGGCAGAATGGGAGATAATCATGGCCTGTGATTCCTCCAATAGAGGACTAATATCCAAAATTATAAAGAACTCAAAATCTTAATATAAAAAACACAAACAATCCAGTCAATAAATGGGCCACAGAGCTAAACAGAAACTTCTCAAAAGAGGAGATTGAGCAAGCCAATGAATACATGAGAATGTATTCTAAATCACTAGCAATCAGAGAAATTCAAATCAAAACTACATTAAGATTTCACCTCACTCCAGTCAGATTGGCAAAGATGAAGAATATAAACAATAACAGATGCTGGAGAGGTTGTGGGGAGATAGGAACACTAGACACTGTTGGTGGAGCTGCAGACTAGGATAGCCATGCTGGAAAGCAGTGTGGAGACTCCTCGAATAATTAGGGATGGTTCCACCATATTATTCAGTTATCCTGTTCTGGGTAATTTTCCAGAAGAACTAGAATGAGCATATTACAGTGACACAGCAAAATCAATGTTCATAGTTGCAGTGCTTGCCTGGCACTTGTTTGTTCCCTAGCACCATGTACAAAACGAAGTGTAGAAACAATGAAAACTACATGAAAAACTAAAAAATAAAATTGAAATTCTTTCTCTCTCTCTCACTGTCCCACTCTCTCTTAAAAAATGAATATTCATAGCAGCTCAATTTAAAGTAGCTAAATTATGGAATCTACCCAGATGCCCATCACTGGATGAATGGATCCAAATGCTGTGGTATATATATATGTTCTATTCAGCTATTAGAAACAACAATATTACAGCCTTTGAAGGTAAATGGATGGCAATGGAAGAAATTATGCTGAGTAAAATTAGTCAAACCCAGAGACTCAAGGGTCAAATGTTTTGCCTCATTTGTGGAGGCTAGAGTAAAACCCAGGCTTGGGTGAATGGTCAAGCTCATATAATAGACACATTAAAATCAAAGAAACATATAATCTAGAGGAAAAATAGATTTTTGTTGGGGTAGGGGGAGAAGGGAGGGAGGAGAGAGGAAGGGATGATAGGGAGGCATTTAGGTGGCGAATCAATAATGTAGCTTACTTTTTACTCCCTGAGAAGCCAAATAATATTTATGTAAACATTTAACTCTGGAAAATGCAGGAAAAATATATATGTATACACACACACATATGTGTGTGTGTATATATATCCACACACGTATACATGT
>PVKS010009592.1:0-63509 GCA_004027875.1 Aplodontia rufa | reverse complement strand
GAGTGGCAGACCTGGGTGTAAGAAAGACTTTTCAAGCAGAGAGAAAGAAGCAAAAATGCAGAGCTACCAAGGTGGCCAGGGTAGGTCGGGCCCAAGACATTCGGCAGAGAAGGAGCATGTGATTGAAAAAGAGGGTTGAGGCCAGATCCTATAGGTTCCTAAATACCAAACCAAAATTTTAAACTTCATCAATTTGGGAAGCTGACCCAACAAAGTGTCTTCAGGATGAGCAAGGGCATGATGTAATATGTTTTCTTTAAAAATCAAAATTCCTGTATCCTGGGATCACCACAAGAGAAAACTCAAAAATGAGGCCATAAAACTGAAATCTGGGGGTGTGTCCACTGCAAATAAATTAGGGATTCTTATTTTATCTCAGGTCATCTAGTTTTATTCTCCAGGTCCCTCATTAAAAGAGCTATCACTCTTAAGTGAGATGGTGTGATTTTAAGTAACTGCCATTTTTGGCCAAAGGCTGAGATCCTTCGTTAGCCATGCTGAGCACATCCTACTGGGACAGTTTGAAATTTACAATGTGTAGGACACATTAGGCACAATGAGAGATGGGCAATTTCAGCGGTAGAAGATGTCCCCAGGGAACCATTCTCAGCTTGGACTGGCTGTCCTCACCGAGTCACAAGTTAAAGATGAGCCTCTGTCTTGGAGAAAGTAAAGTAAGGTCCTAAGGCATGAGGCAGAGCTTTGAGAGAGTGGGGAGATGAGCTCGGAAAGACAGGCTAGTAAGGACACTGCCACCACTGGAAGCACCACTCAGAAACTCACATATCCCCTTGGAGCAGCGAAAATTCCCTGCAAGGCAAGGGGTGGCTGCCTCTTATAGAACCAGGGCCCAGGGACCAAATAGGTATGAGGACAGGCATCTTATACCTGCCAAGACATTGCCAGACAGGGGCCACCAGAAACAGGAAGCACAAAAGCTGTCAAAACTAGCATCAGGGGGCTGGAGCAGTGGCTCAGTGGTTTCAGTGTTTGCCTGGCAAGCACGAGTACCCGGGTTCAAACCCCAGCACCACGTACACAACTAAGTGTTGGAACAACTAAGGCCATGTGAAAAACTAAATAAAGTTGTTTCTCTCTGTCTCTCTCACTGTCCCTCTCTCTTTAAAAAAAAAAAAAAAAAAAAAAAACTAGCATCAGTTTCCACACAGAACTTTCCCTTGGGATGGTAGCTACATAATTATCACAAATTGTTTAATATATCCAACATATTTGTTCTATATTTCTGGGATCAAATTCAGGGCCTTGCACATAGTAGGCAAGTGCTCTACCATTGAGCTACAGCCTCAGTTTTTTTTAAGAGAGGGGACAGAAAGAATCAATTTTTTATTTTTTCATCTGGCCTTTGTTTCTCCAACATTAGTTGTGTATGTGGTGCTGGGTTTCAGACCCAGGTCCTTGTGCATGCCAGGCATGCACTCCAACCGCTGAGCCACCACTACAGCCTCTGAACATATTTTTAATGAGCATTTATCCCATCCAATGTTCTTTCCCAGAGGCTCAGTGCAACACAGGGATAATGTGCAGAACATGCTCTCTGGCCTTGCAGAGACTGGGACTTTTTGTAACTATTTAAACCTTATCTATTTGTGAAAAAAAATCTAAGAAAACTTCATAAAATGGAACATACCATAAAAAACCTATTAAAAATAAACAGCTATAAAGAGCAAAAGCCAGCTAAAAGGGGCAGGAAATTAGGCACCAAGCATGAGTTAATCATATAACTGAATCCCAGATTTGACTATGAGCTCCCTGGTAGCCATGGCAAAAAGGAAGTGTTTGGGGTACAACTTAGAGAGGTGGGAAAAGCACACAAGAGATTACAGTTGGAGGCAATTTGTGAAAAATCAAAAAAGAATCAAGTTATCTAGGTCAGCGAATTGATCCACTTTCTGTGACAGCGATACTGTCAGAAGCTCATAGAAGAATGCAGGCTTGGGGAATCTCTTAAAAGAGGCGGCACCCAGTGGGGGATCAACTCAGCAGGTTCACTTCCTCAGTCTCTTCTGAATCAATTAGGATCTATTTACCGTAGACTGGGGAAAAGATCCAGCAGTAAGGGTACAGGATCTCATGAAAAGGAAACTGGCTACTGAGCTAGGGGTGTAGCTCTCCGGTACCAGAGACTGAACTCAGGGGCGCTTATCCGCTGAGCCACAACCCCAGCGCTTTTTGTATTTTATATTGAGACAGGGTCTCTTTAAGTTGCTTAGGGCCTGAGGCTGGTTTTAAACTTGTGTTCCTCCTGTCTCAGACTCCTGATCCACTGGGATTACAAGCCTGTGTATATTTTTTTGTTAAACAGTTTTATCAACATACAATAAACTGTACCTACCTGAAAAGTACAGTTGGATAAATTTCAACAAATGCATACACCTGGGAAACCATCGCCACCGTCAAGACAGGGAACATCCACCACCCTCTGAAAGTCCTAGAGTTCCCCTTCTCACATCCCCCACCCCACCCATCCTCAGGCAGCCACCAACCTCTTTCTGGATCTTTCAATTAATTTCCATTTTCTAAGAGTTTATGTAAACAGAGACATACTGCTGATACTTGGAGTAGAGTGGTTTCTCTCCAGTTACTTAGAGATTTGCCAGTGCTGTTGCATGTATCAATAACAGTTCATTCCCTCTTTACTGCCAAATAGTATTTCATTGTATGAATACATAATTTGTTTATCTACCAAACTATTGACGGACATTTGGATTGTTTACAGTTTTTCACTTTTACAAATAAAGTTACTTTGAACATTCACGCACACATGTTTTTATTTTTCCTGAATAAATTTCTAGGACTGGAATGGCTAGATCATATGGTATATATAGATAGATTTAATTTTTAAGAAACTGCCAAACAGTTCCCGGAATGGCTGTACCATTTTACGTTTCCACCAGCAGCATTTGAGAGTTTACCTACAGATCTTCCACATCCTCACCAACATTTGGCAGGATCAGCTTTTGATTTTAAGCATGCTGCTTATGCGTGATTGCAGCTCCTCCCGGTTTTAATTTGCATTTTTGTCATGACTAATGATGTTGAGCACTTTCTTGCCACCTATACAACTTTGTGGATGAAGTATGTGTTCAAATTTTTTTTACCTTCCCCACCCCCTGAGATGGGGTCTCTGGAAGCTGCTCCTGGGCTTACATGATCATTGTCCTGCCTCAGCCTCCCATGTAGCTGGGACTACAGGTGCACACCACCACACCAGCTTTTTTCCCCCACTGTTATTATAGGTTTGTTTTCTGATTACTGACAGTTCTTTATGTATTTTGGAAATAAGTTCTTTAATAAACATATGATCTCCAATATTTTCTTTAAGTCTGTGGCTTGACATCCAATTCTCTAGATTGTCTTTTTTTTAAGAGAGAGAGAAAGAGAAATTTTATTTAGTTTTTCATGTGGCTTTCATTGCTCTAACACTTCGTTGTGTGCATGGTGCTGGATTTTGAACCTGCGAACTCATGCACGGCCGGCAAGCGCCGTAACCACTGAGCCAGCGCTCCAGCCCCTACACTGACTTTTACTTAGTTCATATTGTTGATCCTAAAATCAACTTGGTGCCAGGCACAGTGGCCCATGCCTGTAATCTCAGTGGCTTTGGAGGCTGAGGCAGGAGGATCACAAGTTTAAAGCCAGCCCCAGCAATTCAGCAGGCCCTAAGTGATTTAGTGAGACCCTGTACCAAAATAAAATATAAAAAGAATTACGGATGTAGCTCAGTAGTTAAGCACCCTTGGATTCAATCCCTGGTACCACAACAAACAAATAAACTGGTGACCAATTAATTGTGTGGTTTCCTTTTGTGAAATCACACCTCACTTCTATTCAATATTTGGTCAATGACAGCCCATTTGGGTAAATAATATGGAAGCTAGGATTTCTGAATTCTCATCCAGGCTAAAATCAGCCCACCCCTATGAAAAAATGCAAATTATTTATAAAATAGTCTCTAAGGGTCGGTTAATCTCTTGTGTTCTATCCCAGGGATTTCCGGAATGTGTTCAATTGCTGCAATTGATGTTTTTAGCCACAGGGAGGCGCCAGGAGCACAAGATGCAGAAGGCAAGGGAGGAAGGTCCTGGGGCCTGGGGAAGGAAGATGCTAAAGGGCCTAAGGGACCTGACAAGTCTCAGACTTGCTATTTGCCCCCAGGCACTGTGACCATACCTGCTGCCAAGTTCACCTCCAACTTCACCTGGGAAGAGTGCGGGAACATGCCATTTGGTGGACAAGAAGGGGCCTGCACCCTGTGTTCTGGGAAAGGGTGAATTAGGACAGGACGGGGGTCAGGCATCCCAAGGCCCAGACCAGGCACTGCTGTTCACTCACCATGTCATCTCCAGCAAGGTCCAACACCTGCCTGGTTCTCAGCCAGTGGACGATGTCCCCAGGTGTCCATCAGCTGGGATTCTGTGCCAGTTCTAGTCCAGCTGCCTGGAGGTCCAGAGAACCACATTGTCCTGTCTGCGAACCGGACAAGCCAGGGCAGCACCATGAGCCTCCTCGAGAGAGGGGACCTGGCCCTGCTTCCCACGCAAGACTGCATGGGTCCAGAGACGCTGGTGTGTGGCCAAGTGCTGCAGAGAGCTTAGGGATTGTTTTACTTGTGGATTGCGTTCTTGGCCTATGAAACGGAGGCAAAGAAGTTGATTAATTTGAGTGACTCTTGTTTTTCTAACCAGATGAATCTTTCCAGCATCATTTTTGTCAGGTTTTTGTTAATTTGTTTCTTGGTACCAGGGATTGAACCCAGGGCTCCTTAACCACTGAGCCACATCCCCAGCTCTTTTTATTTTAGTTTAGTTTTTTTATTTTGAGACAGGGTCTCACTAAGTTGCTTAGAGCCTAAGTTCCTGAGGCTGCTTTGAACTTGAGATACTCCAGCTTCAGCCCCTAAATCGTTGGGATTACAGGTATGCACCCCCACATCTGGCTCTTCATTTGTTAGGTTTAATTTGCAGAGTTTCTCAGGAAGAAATTACTGTAGTTATAAATGAATTAAAAGTTTAATAATAAAATTAAGCTACAGGGCTAAATGACATGCAGGGACAATAATATGAAGGTGGGGGGAAGTCACCACAGGCTTCTGTGGTTAGGGGATGACAACAGCAGGAACGTTTACTGAACACCTACTATGTGCCAGTTACTGATAAGCATCTCACATACAGAATTGTCAGTCTTTGATTAGAAGGGACGTAGGGCCATCCTACTATACTGTAATTATGTATTACCAAAACAAAACAAAAAAAAAACATTCTTCTGCCAGGCGTCCCAGTGGCTCAGTAGACTGACGCAGGAAGATCGCAAGTTCGAGGCCAGCCTCAGCAACTTAGCAAGAGCCTAAGTATCTCAGTGGTAAAGCACCTCTGGGTCCAATCCTCAGTACTATATATATATATATATTGCATTATTCTCCCTTTAAGATTCATCTTGCCTATTAAATTCTAAGCTGAATGAGCCCAGGGGTATATCTATATGCTGTTTTTATTTTATTTTTTTAACTTATTTAGAGACAGAATCTTGCTCTCTTGCCCAGGCTCAAACTCCTGGCCTCAAGCCATCCTCCTGTCTCCTGGTAGCAGGACTATAGATGCACACTATTAATGTTCTTTCCTTGCTTTCCCTATTATACATTTTGAATATGATATGTTTTGGTAAACTTCTCATTTGGTTTGACCTATGGGGTGTCCTGTACACTTCCTGGATGCACATATTTGATTCTATTTTAACATGGGATAAATTTTAACTATTTCATTGAGAATTTTTTTTATTAGAAGTATATAGAGATACAGTTGAGGGGGAAACATTATCAAAACTGTAGCAATCAATGTATATAAACTTTGTTATCCAGGGGAAATGCCAAAACATGGATGACCACCTTGGGTTTCACCTGTTGCAGTTTCCCCCAGAAGAACTCATGCGTTAGATGGGTATCTCGTGGAGGAATGACATCGGCTTCTGGGATGGTTCCCCCATCTTCCCAATCTCCAGACTCCTATGAGTTCTTCATATACCCTCCCCGTCCCGCTCTCTACACCTCCAAGTATCCTAGGGAGCCATCCCCCTATTACTCTGAAAGTCATTCAATTTTCAGTTTTGCTAGGTTAGCCGTCAGCCCTACTGCTTCCCCATATAAGCTAGCATCCACACATGAGAGAAACCATTTGGCCCTTGAGTCTCTGAGCTTGGGAGACTTCACTAAGCATAATTCTATCCATCTCCATCCATTTGATTTCAAAAGCCATAATAGCGTCCTCTCTAATAGGCCAGAGAATCTTGTATCTTGTGTCTGAAGCTATCTCTTTTTTCCTTTTTCTGTGGAAACAATCTTTCTTTAACATAGCTGTTATTTTTAGTTTGATTTTTTTTTTAATGTGTTGCAGTTTAGTCCCTACTTGACTTTGGGGACTTAGGAGATTAGCCACTGTCATATTAAAAAATGATGTATTTAAGAGCGGGGTGCGGGGCTGGAGCGGTGGCTCAGCTGTTATGGAGCTTGCCTGGCATGCGTGAGGATGAGTGTTCAAACCCCAGCACCAGGTACACAACGAAGTGTTGGAGCAACGAAAGCCACATGAAAAACTAAATGAAATTGATTCTCGCTTTCTCCCTCTCTCACTGCCCTTCTCTTTAAAAACAAAACAAAACAAAGAGCTGGGCACGGTGGCGCACACCTGTCATCCCAGAGGCTCAACGGGCTGGAGCAAGAGGATCACAAGTTCAAACCCAGCCTCAGCAATTTAGTGAGGCCCTAAGCAACTTATCAAGACCCCTGTCTCAAAATAAAAAAATAAAAAGGGCTGGGGATGTGGGGATGTGACTCAATGGTTAAGTGCCCCTGTGTGCAATGGCTGGTCCAAAAAAAAAAAAAAAACTTGTTCAAAATGATGTATTTATTAGGAGCAAATTTAATTTTCTTTGTCTTCTTCAAAACCAGCTGCAAGAATGCCTAAAAAGGGCTGGAGCAGTGGCTCAGGAGTCACAGCGCCTGCCTGGCATGCGTGAGTACACGAGTACACAATGAAGTCTTGGAGCAACGAAAGCCACATGAAAAACTAAATAAAATTGATTCTCTCTCCCTCTCTCTGTGTGTGTCTCTCTCTCTCTTAAAAAAAATTCCTAAAAAATTTAAGTAGTGTTGATCTTTGGGGGTGTAGCTCAATGGCAGAGCCCTTGCTTCGCTCTTGAAGTCCTTGAAGTCCCTGGGCTCATCCCCAGGACTGGGGGTTGGGGGGGAGGAAACTTTACTGAAATGTAATTCCTTGGGCCACCAGAAGGTCCTTCCTGTAACTGCAGTACAGGTGTATCTCATGTGCTATTTCTGAGAATCACTACCAGACTCCCAGCCACTTCCAGGGCATGTCTCTCCTCCACATGCACCTCCAATCCACTGGTTTACAATGCCGCAGTCTGATCCTTTAGATTCAATCCAGGAGAAGATTCTGCCCAAATCTCATAAAGATGCTACTTGAGCCAGGAGCTGGCGGTGCAAACCTGTAATCCCAGCAACTCAGGAAACTGAGACAGGAGGATCACACGTTCAACACCAGTCTCAACAACTTAGCTAGTCCCTGTCTCAAAATAAAAAAATTAAAAAGAGGGGCTGGAGCAGTGGCTCAGCATTTATGGCACTTGCCTGGCATGCACAGGGACCTGAATTCAAACCCCAGCACCATGTACTCAACGAAATGTCAGAGCAATGAAAATCAGATGAAAAACAAATAAAATTATTCCCTCTCTCTCTCTGTTCCTCTCTCCTTGAAAATAAAAATAAAAATAGAAAATAAGGGGCTGGAGTGGTGGCTTGGTGGTTATGGCACTTGCCTGGCATGCGCAAGTACACGAGTTCGAACCCCAGCACCCACGTACACAACTAAGTATCTGAGCAACGAAGGCCATGTGAAAAACTCAATAAAAATTGATTCTCTTGGCCTCTCTCTCACTGTCCTTCTCTCTTAAAAAAATAGAAAATAAAAAGTGTGGGGGGGTGCATAGCTCACAGTAGAACACCCCTAGGTTCAAGCCCCAATACAAAAATATAATAGTAAAAAATGCAACTCAATAGTCCCTCTTTTACTTATTATTCCTTGCAGAGAATTCAAAGACATAAAGAACCAGAAAAACTGGGTGCAGGAGCACACTCCTATAATCCCAGCAACTTGGGAGGATGAGGGAGGAGGATTGCAAGTTCAAAGCCAGGTTTAGCAACTTAGCAAGGCCTTGAGCAACTTAATGAGATTGTCTCAAAATAAAAAATAATCAAAAGGGCTGGAGAGGTGGCTCAGTGGTAAAGCTCCCCTGGGTTCAATCTCCAGAACCAAAGAAAGAAAGAAGGAGAACAAAAGTCTCTGTGTGAGTCATGGATGTTGAAACAATTGTTCTTAAGTAACAATTTGATCATCTGAGGTTTCTTTAAAATCCAACTAGTGTCAGAAGATTAGATTCCACTCAGGGACAGGCAGACTGAAAAGATAAATCACAGCCAGATCATGGAGACCTTTTAATTCATTATTTCAATAAACTTGCATCAAATGCCAGGACATGTGGAGTATGGATACTGTCCTGTAAGCAGAGACGTGTCAGTTAGAGAAGATGCTCTGAGAAGCCACCACACCATGAGTTATTCTGCAAGAGAGGAGGAGCCCACCTGCTAGAGAGGGTGCTGAGCCTCTCCTCCATCGACACCCATGATGGAGTCCAAGACCTCAAAGATTCCTCAGTCATCTCTGATGCCCCTTATCCCCACCTCCACCCTCTGCTCCTTTCCAGGCAGACCATCCTGTGCCCAAAGGATAGGACCTGCACCTTTCAGTTCTCTGGCCACCAATTAGTTACCTTTCAGCCTCTGTTTCCCCATTTGCTCAATGTTTACCAGGCACAAACAGTTCCCAAGAACACCTGGCTTTGAGAAAACTTTGTGTCAAAGACAGCTAATAATTATTGAGTGTGTATTCTGTGCGAAATCCTTTGCATGGGTCATCTAATCAAATCTTTATGATAACCTGAGGCAGAGACAAGTAATGGTACTGCAACACTTGTTCTAGCCATTCATTCTTAGTAATAAAATCTCTAATTTGAAGCTGGGCACATAAAAGCTGCATTCTCTCTCCCTGCAGAGATTTAACAATGTGACTAAAATTTTGGCCAAAGAGAAAGTATCACATTGAACTAGGAAAGGTTCTCAGAGGAAAGAAAACAAACACACCTTTCTTCACTTCTTTCTTTCTTCCTACTCGCTAGAATGCAGTCAAGATAGCTGGAGCTCTAGCAGCCAGATTTGACCAGGAGGTGGTTGGTTGGCATCATGGATGGCAGAGAAAAAGGATAAAAGAAACGGGGTTCCCTAGAGACTCTGAAGCCACCCTTGACCTCCCACATTTGTTGGAGTGAAAGGAATTTTTGTCTTTTTTGAGCCACTGTTACTTGGTTGCTATTCTCATTTGAATCTAATTTCAACTACTAATCCCAACTTACCCATTCCTCTGCTTTTTTTTTCTTCCAGAGTACTTATTACCATCTAAAGTACTGTATTTGAAAAATCCACGTTTATTATGGGTTTCCTCCAACAGAATGTAAGCTGGTGAGGGCAGGGGTTTTGTGTATTTTGTCCACTGGCCACAGCCTCAGCTCTTTAACAGTGTCTATCACAAAGTGCATATTTGTCAAATGGATGAACTGAGGCAGGTGATTTGATGATCCTAGACGAGGATGCAGAGGCTCAGAGAGGACCAGATGGTTAGAATGTGATTGTTTCTGGATGCTAAACCAGGCAGTCTGGCTCCAGAATGTGCGTTCTTAAACACTGTCTAAAACTACCACCAAATGCAGAGAAATCCTCAAAATCCTTCTAAAATCCTTCTAACTGGAATCAACTCCTCTTTTTATTTCTTTCTTGACAAGAGCAGCTGTACCTCTTCCGGAAGGAAAAGTGAGCAGGAGTGCAAGACCAAGAAGGTCCTGTGAGGTCCCAAGGTTAGTTACAAATTAATATGGAGAATAAAAACGAAATTCCGTGCATCCTTGATCCTAAGCCACTTCCAATTATAAGACACACTATCAATTTAATGAGGGACAGGAAAAGAAACACTTCGTAATCACGTACACTGGTGCTAAGACATCATGGTTTCAGAAACACGGCAACGGCCGAATGCTCATCTTCAACTGAGGCAGTGGAGAATTGGAAGAGGCCTTTGAGACACTTCTGAGAGCCCTCTTCTCAGATCTTCCTGGAACGAATGTGGTTTGGCCAATCTTTTCCATAAAAGCGTCCAGAACAAGGCTGGATTCTCTGATTCCTGCCCCCACCCTCAGCCTCGGGCAGCAGCTCCCCGATTTCAAGCTGCAGCTCGATTTACACATTTGTTGATCTGCTCCCTGAGACGGAGGCTCACATCCATCCAGTCCCATTAGCTTCCCAGGTCCCACCACAGTGCTGGGCACAGAGCAGGCAGCCACCTGGTGTTCCATTCACCCCTGGAATGTGCCAATGAACTGATGAGCGAAGCAATGGAGGGGATGCCTGTGACACCTGTCAGATCCTCAGCACGCAGGTCTCTCTGTGTATCTGTCTGTTTGTCTGTCCACTCCTTGCTTATTCCTGGTAAGAGCCAAGCAAGTCTCCAGGGATTTGAGCAATATCAAAGAAAACAGGGGTGGAAGACAGACATTGTGCCCTGCAACAGCACAAAGGCAAGAGCTGTGACCTTGTGGCAGAGAGCCGCTGTCACACTGGCGGAGGGGTCCAGCCTCTAACCCCACTATTGCCCAAACCTTTGTCTCATCAATTCTAGAGGGAAAACTGGTGCTGTTAACCTGGCAGCCCCCTCCCCAACTCACAGGCAGGAGGAAGGCAAGACTCGATTTCCCCCCAAAACTACGCAGAACGGCGGTTGCCATGAGCACTGGAATCTGCTCATTACTTGACATTCTTTTTTTTTTTTTTTTTTTGGAAGTTCAGTTGCCATAGTAACAGAATTCTGGGGTTTTTGTTTTGTTTTGTTTTGTCCCCACACCCCACTAAAGAAGAAGCTCTGCTTAAAATCTGAAGATGATGCTCTTTCTAGACATCTCCTGGAGTGGTAGGGCGGAGCTGAGCCTTCTACACCGGGACTCTGTAAACATCAAGGAATTAAGTCCGAAGCAGCTTATGAAGAAATGGCTGAAGGGAGGGGACTGCAGCCCCCAGTCAGCCTGTCAGGGCTGAAGGGTAGCCCAGCGCCCTTCTTGCAGCTACACCAGGCCCTGCAGCCCTTCCCAGCACATGGGGGACAGATGCTCTCCAAGACCAGCTGTTCTTGCTGGTGGCACCACTATCAAGAGCAGGCAGACAGACAGCAGTTGCTCAAACAAATATTTACTGAGCATCTACTACTTGCCATGCAGAGCCTCAGGCAATGGGACCAGACAAAAATCCTCCCGGGGTAGTCACGTCCTGCCCTTAGGAGTAAAATAGGGTTTATCCATGGGTATGATGGGCCACGTAACAGCAGCCCTCCCTCTACCCTGCAAAAATGCCCACGCCTCATGCCTGTGAATTGTGTGAATACTTTACCTTCCTGCTAAAAGGGCTTTTGCAGATGTGGTTATGGGGAGGATCTAGAGACAAGGACGTTATCCTGGATTCTCTAGATAGGTTTGGCACAACCAACCCCCAGGGTCTTCAATAAAGAGGAGGCATGAAAGGAGGTCAGAGAGCAGGGATGCTATACGGCCGGCTTTGAAGAAGGAGCCTTGGCCGGGAGTCAGTGAGCCCGGCTTTCCCATCACTGCTTTTCAGTTCTGAATTAATTCAAGCTCTAGGTGGAGGGCAGAAATGGAGGGGTCCAGGAGTGCGGAGCCTCTAGGTGCTGGAAAAGACAAGGAAACAGATGCTTCCCCACAGCCCCAGGAGAAACACACTCTTGTGGCTCTGTGGCTCTGTTTCAGATCTTGGGGGGATATGGACATGCTGGGGACTGATCCAGGGAACATGCATGTAGGCAAGGTTCCACCACCCAGCTACACCCCAAGTCCTACTTTAGACTTCTGATTTCTAAGATCTTCAGCGTGCTGTGCTGTTTTAAGACACTGTTGGTGGTATTCATTACAGGGACAACAGAAAACTAACAGAGCTAGCGAGGGGTGTGGGGGGCTCTGTGGCAGAGCACAGGATCTGAGGGCCTGGCACAGGGCTGGGGAGGATGCCAGTTTAAATGGGCCAGTCAGCAGGTTGTTCTGAGAAGGAGGCATTTGGGCAAAGATTTGAAGGAGGTAGGTGTCTGAAGAATAGCCCTGGGGCTAGAGTAGAGGCTCAGTGGTGGGAGTGCTTGTCTGGCATGAGCAAGGATCCGAGTTTGAACCACAGCACCACATACACAACTAAGTGTCAGAAAAACAAAGGCCAGAAGAAAAACTAAATAAAACTGATTCTCTTTCATCTCTCTCTCTCTCTCTCTCTCTCTCCTTCTCTAGGGACAGTGAAAGGGAGAGAGAGAGAAAGATAGAATCAACTTTATTTAGTTTTCATGTGGCCTTCGTTGCTCAGACACTTCCTTGTGTACAGGGTGCTGGGGTTTGAACCCACATACTCACACATGCCAGGCAAGTGCTGTAATCACTGAGCCATGGCTCCAGCCCCTCCAGTTCTCTCTTAAAAAATTTTTTTAAAGTGTGTTTGGGAGGAAGGAGTGGTCAGTTGCACCAAATGCTGCCAAGAGCACGGGAGCGGGAGAATTGACCCCTGGATTTAGCATCATGGCAATTGTTGGTGACCTGGAGCTGAGCAGGAAGGAACTGAGCCCAACAAGCAGACAGCAATTTTTTCAAGTTTTGCTGCAAAGAAAAGCAGAGAAATAGGGTCTTGCCTGGACAGGGGATTTAATAACAAGAGAGGGTTTTCTTTTGTTGTTTTGTAGGATGGAACAAATTATAGCATGTTTGCATGCTTATGGGGAAAAAACTGATCCAAAGGGAGGAGAGAGGGGAGTAGATGGGACAGAACAAAGTGCAGGTGCTCTCTGCAGGCAGCAGCGGGCTCCCCAGGGAGGGCTGTGCCAGGCAGCGCTCGGCAGACGGGAGGTGCCTGAGCACAGATGCAAGTGGGCGACGCCAGCCCAGGAGGTGCTCTTCCGATTGCTCCACTTTCCTCGGGGAAGTAGGAAGCACGAGCCGCAGCTGAGAATGAGGACAGGAAAGGAAGTGTGGGTTGTGAAGAGCGAGGAGGAGGGGTGGGACCAGCATCCAGGCACCAGCGCAGGAGTTAGAGTGCCCTGCAGCCACCAGGTCCCCTGGGGTGAGCCATCAGGGTGAGCAAGAGGCAGCTTTGTCCTCCTCCACGTTCAGCTGCTGGGGTGCATGTTTGGAGTCGTGGAGAGTTGGGTTGGGGGACATTTGGGATTTTGCTCAGGCGACCAAAATAAACAGTGAGGGGCCGAGGCATTCAAGGGGCTCATGGGAGGCTGAATAAGGGCCCCTCAAAGATGTCCATGGATTCCCGTTCCCTGGACTCTCCGAAGGTGTTAGGTCGCGTGGTAAAGGGATTTAGAATCAAGGTTTCAGAGGTGGCGAGGTGACCATGAGAGGAGGCAGGGATCACCCTGCTCTGAGTGGGCCCCGATTTAATCACAGGGGGCTTGTCATTGGGCGAGGAAGGCAGAGAAGAGAGAGCAGAATGGCAACATGAGACGGATACACTTGGTGTCACTGCCCTGGCAGGTGGGGAAGAGGTGATGAGCTAGGGACACAACACAGGTGGCCCCTGCAAGCAGCAGAAAGCAGGGAAACAGATTCCTCCATGCAGGAATGCAGCCCTGCTAGCACCACGAGTCATCCCAGAACTTCTGACCTCCAGAATTGGATGATAATACATTTGTGCATGAAGGCATCAAGTGTGTTGGGAATTTGTTATAGCAGCAACAGGACACTAATACAGGGATATGCAAGGAAATAATGTGAACTAAGGAGAAAAACGAAACGTAGAGAGGACAACGAATTGAAGGCCTAGGTGTGGTCAAAAAGTGATTGGAGGGGTTGGAGATTTAGCTCAGTGGCAGAGCGCTTGCCTAGCACGCGCAAGGCCCCGAGTTCGGTCCTCAGCCCTAAAAACAAAAACAAAAAAGTGTTTGGAAATGGGGTTCTAGAATCCTATGCTAGCATCCTGTGGATGCTTTAAGTTGATATTTTGAAGGGGGTGAGGTTCTTAATAATGAGAACAAAGCTATGACAGAGGGACTGTGCGTGGAAGAGCGGAGCTCGGGATCCCCAGAGGAACTGTCATGTGGAAAGTCTGATTCTGCTGTCACCTCATGAAGCCAATAACTCCAGGGACAGTGATGGAAGAAGCTGGCAACAAGCCAGGCAGCTGGGTGCCGAAGGGCGGTCACCCAAGCTCCTGGCCAGGGATCGCAGGTGAAAGGCTCCTGCGGGGTTTCTGGGAATCTAATTTTAGTCCTAGTCAGGTAGGCGCTGGAAATGGTCATGAGTTCTTGCAGTCATCGACTCTTGACGTGGTTTCCATGTTGTCCCCAGGTCACCACGCGTTCCAGGCATTCCTGCTTCCTGTAAACCTAAGAAAGATTACTTTCGGTAATCTATGACCGCTGCTGTTCTTTGAGGTTTCCCTTCGTATCAGTTAATTATTTAGAGAGCGAAGCAAAACAGAAACAGTGAAAAACAGACCCACCCGTGCCAGGAGTGACTTAGCCATTCATCAGCTCTCGAGCTGGGAGGCCGGAACGTTCTGTGGGTCCTGAAAGGGTCCAGAGTTAGGTTGAGAATGATACTGCTATATTGTGGGTGTATAAAATATGTAACAACACACCCCCTCATTGTGTACAACTCCAATGCACAAAAAAAAAAATGTAGGGGGAAAAGAATTTTAGTTTAAAAAAAAAAGGGTAAAGAGGTGCTGCAAAGACAGGTGAGCCAGGAACTAAGATCTGCAAGAAAGAGGACGAAGGTTCTGGGAGATGCCCGCAGCAAAGAGGAACAGCAGGTGAGGTGATCCAAAGACATGGGAGGTTTTTTTAAGGGAGGAGAAAGGGACTTTGATTTGTGAGCAACAACAGGAAGTTATATCTGTTTTGTAGAATCAGGAACCAGCCATCCAAGAGAGTGAAACATTGTATGCCAATCCATCCTTTTACCCCTTTTGATCTGTCATTCCCAGCTAGCCTCTAAATGCCCCCGCAAGGACCCAGTCTCCCACTACTGCTGCCTGGTGTAAACTCATCCCACATCAGATTGGGGATGGCACCGGGTGGCCAGTAGAATGTACCAGACTTCCCTTCTTCCCCTTCCCCTCCTCCTTCTCCTTTTCTCCTTCTCCTTCTCTTTCTTTTTTGGCACCAGGGATTGAATCCAGCAGCACACTGAGCCACATCCCCAGCCTTTTTAACATTTTATTTTGAGACAGGGTCTTGCTAAGTTGTTTGAGGCCTCACTAAATTGCTGAGGCTGACTTTGACCTTGCAATCCTCCTGCCTTAGCCTCCCAAGTCACTGGGATTACAGGATTACAGGTGTGTGTGCCACCACACCCAGCCGATGAACCAGATTTTTGAGAGTAATCCTAAAAGGCTTTGCAACTTCCCTTCTGGCTTCTTGTTTCATTTACTCTAGGGAAAAATTAGCCTCAATGACATGAGGATGTTCAAACAGTCCCATGAGGAAAAACGGAGGTCTCAGAAAACTATCAGCATCCATTCTCCAGGCAAGTAGGTGCCAAACCAGAGGGGCTCATCCAACCCCCGTGGACCCTTCAGATGACCGCAGCCCCAGCTCACATCTTAAATATAACTTCACAAGAGACCTCAAACTAGGGGCTCGAGTGTGGCTCCGCAGTTACCGTGCTTGCCTGGCATGTGTGAAGACGTGGGTTAGAACCCCAGCACTATCTACACAACAAAGTGTTGGAGTTACAAAAGCCACATGAAAAGTTAAATAAAATATTCTCTCTCTCTCTCTCTCTCTCACTGTCCTCTCTCTCTCTTTAAAAAAAAAGAAAAGAAAGAAATTCTAAATTAGAACTGCCAGCTGGGTAACCAAATGACTACGCTTCAAGCTATTAAGTTTTGGTGTGATTTGTTACACATTGACACGATAGTTTGTTTTTGTAGTGGGGATTAAACCCTGGGGTGCTATATCCCTAATTGCTACCACCACCCCCTCTTTTTTTTTTTTTCTAATTTTGAGAATGTTTCACCAAATTGCTGAGGCTGTTCTCAAACTTGGGATCCTCCTGCCTCAGCCTCCTGAGACTCTGGGATTAGGATCATGCTTTGCTGCAGTTTTTTTTTTTTAATTTTTTACTAAGGAGTTGAATTATCATACAATCATAAATGCATATAAAGTAACAATATGATATGCATTTGTTCCTAAACCAGCATTACCCCCACTTTGTCTTTTTTTTTTTAAGTCTCTCCTCTGGCAACACCTCTAAATTTCAAATGAAATGATCTGCTCGGACTGGTTGTCCTTGATCCTCCTGATTAAATTAGGAGCCTCTCTCACAGGACTCTATTCAACTCACTGAACAATTAAATCATTATTTGTAAAATAATTTGTTGAATGTACAGATCCCCCCAAAGCACATTCGTGTCCCAAACAAAGCTCCAAGCTCCCTGGAGCAGAGAGCTCTGTCTGGCTCTCCTCTATATCCCCGGGCCTCCCAATGCCAGGCACATAACAGTGTTCAAAACTCATTTGCTGAATGTTGGATTGAGCAGATGACTGCCGGCCACTAGATCAGGGCTCAAGCAGAGAGATGCACGTGAACAGCTATTGGGTAAAGATGAAGCAGCTCAAAATCCCCTCCTCCAGCCCTGACTTGGATCCCATCTGCTCTGGCTCAGGGCCTGGTGGGCTGCAGGTGTCTCCCCTGTCTGCATTCCTGAGACCCAGCTGTATCCAAATCCTGGCCTCTGCTTACACTTCTGTTGTTGGTTATGTAAACATGACTTTGCTTTGAACTGGACTGTAATTTGATGAAATGTCCCCACCAAGAGGTTACCTCCTGAGCACATATGTGGACAGGGTGACAGTTTCATCTGTTAGCTGGGCTCATCTCCTACATCATACCACTCAGTAGCTGGGCAGCTGATAGACCAATGCTTTCTGGAAACTCTTTTGCATAGAAAATCCTTCAAAATGATTAGTAGTTTTTATCACATTCTCCTTATCCCTTATTTTCTTAGAAACGCACATGCACAATTTTGCCAAATGTTAATGGCGTGCCACACCCAGATTTCAGTTATTGCTCTGCCATTTGCTATCGATGTACAACTACAGGCAGGTTACTTAGCCTCTCTGAGCCTGGGTTCCCTCGAGTGTAATACAGGGATAGCAATGGTTCCTACCTCAAAAAAGCACTGTGAGAATTCCTGCGGGGAAGGAAAAGGGTTTTGCACAATTTGGCACACAGTAAGCATTAAGTAAATATCACATTATTATTGCTAGAAATTAATATGGCTTTGCCAGGTGTGGTGGTGCATGCCCCAGCAGCTGGGGAGACTGAGGCAGGAGGATTGCAAGTTCAAGGCCAGCCTCTGCAACTTAGCAAGGCCCTGAGCAACTTAGTAAGACCCTGTCTCAAAATAAAAAAACAAAAAGAAAGGACTGGGGATGTGGCTCAGTGCCCCTGAGAGTTCAATCCACAGAAAAGAAAAAAAAAGTCAAAGAATCTCATCTCCAGACAGATCTGCAGAATTTAAGATGTTAGGAGCATTCTAGAGCAAACATGAGCCTCTTTAAAAAAAAAAAAAGTACACTGATGCATACCAATCCAATATCAAAAGGCACACACGCCCTACAACTGAGATACATCGTGGTGGTAAAACACAGCTTGTCTCTGTTTTACTAACCACTGGATACTGAGAAAACAGTACTGTCAGAGCCTTGGGAATCAATCTCTCCAAAGGAAATCTCTCTAAATGAGACAGTCCCCAGCCTTCATGAGAAGCATTGTACAATTGCTGTCTACCTCCTTCAGACAGGAAAGGCAAGTAGCCCAAGGTCACAAAATGAGTCACTCTCGGAAGTGAGACTCTTTATAATTTTTTTAAATAGAAGTATATGCGCTGTCCTTTAAGAATAATGTACTGCCCTGCCATCAGTTAGGATTTGCTCTGTTTTTCTTGTATGAAAACTGAGTCACATAGCAGAACATGCCTCATTCAGTCACTCAACAAACATCCTTTGAGAACCTATTTGGGGAGTTGAGTAATGGCTCAGAAGATGGAGTCCCTGCCCTCGCACTGCTAGGGAGTGAAGGACAGATACTTAAAAAGTGATTACACAAATAATTAGCTGATTACAATTCTGATAGATGCTTCAAAGGGTACCAAGGGAAGTCAGGAGGAGTCAGGCAACTGTTTCCCAAGAGCAGTGATATTTGAGCATTGCCTTGAAAGATGCAGTACCTAAGCCAGGTGCAGTGGTGCACGCCTTTAATCCCAGCAGCTCAGGAGGCTGAGGCAGGAGGATCACAAGTTCAAGGCCAACCTCAGCAACTTAGTGAGACCCTAAAAAAATAAAAAGGGCTGGAGATGTGGCTCAGTGGTTAAGCATCCCAGAGTTCAATACCTGGTTTAAAAAATTTTAAAAGAAAGAAAGATACACAGACTAGAAGAGCAGGTGGGAAGAAAGAAGGATGGAGATGAGAGGGACCAGAATGTGGAAAGGACGTGAGGCAAGGACATGCTCAGTGGCTGGGGCAAAGAGAAGTTGGCAGAGAAGGGCTCTCAGGGACATGGGGGAAGGGGAGCAATCTTGTGGTGTGACAGATCGGGGCTGTACTAAGTTCTCTCCACTGAGAGACAGATCGCCAAGGTTAGTTAGCGATTTAGGATAGACATTTATTATCTTGTAGATCCTAGTCAGACATGGGGGCCAGCTTAGTTCCATGACTCTAGCTCAGGGTCTCGCATGAGAAAAAGCAAGCCAGCAAGGAAGCTGGGGTCATAGTCTCCAAGGACTGGACTAGGACTAGGAGCCCCACTCCCAAGACAGCTGCTCTCAAGGTGACAGGTGCTGGCTGTTGGCTGGAGGCCTCGGTTCCTCAATACCTGGACTTCGTGGCTACTTGAATATCCTCAGGTCCCAGATGCTGGCTTCCGCCACAGTAGGTAATCTAACTGAGACTGAGGCAGAAGCCAGGGCATCCCTCATGTCCCAGCCTAACAATGCCTCTTTTACAGCATCTCCTCCATTCCTTAGCCCTGTCCCACATTGGAGGAGACTCCACACAGGCATGAATACCAGGAAGTGAGGATCCCAGGAGCCTCCCTGGAGGCCAGCCAGAGCAGGAGGGTCTCCTGCAGAACTCTAATGAGCCCCCTCCCTGAACTCAGCACCCACTTAATAAAATGGTTCCTACCATGGCAGAATGTCTAAGAAAGGGCTAGAATAATTAGTACGACCTTTTCCTTTGGCATGAAAAAATTGCTAAATGCATGCATAAATAAATGTAAATTAATCAATCTGTTGATATGCGCTGAGGTGCTCTCACATTAACCAGGAACAAATGATAACGAGATAGAGTAAGTATGAGACAGACTCTCTCTCTCTCTCTCTCTCCTCCCTCACCCCTTATTGGTGATGGGGTCTCACTGTTCCTCCCACGCTCACCTCTACCACCCAGGTTCAAGCAATGCCCCCTCACTGAGCCCTGGTGTAGCTGGGACCACAGGCGCGAGCCACAGCGAGCAGTTGCTTCACGAATCTTAAGCACAATTAGGAACCATGAGAAAATCACTGAGAGGCCCCTGATTAGACACGGCAAAATGAAATGCACCCCCACCACTTCCCCAGGCCTGGCTAAAATAAAGAAATGGAGGTAGCAGAGAGGAAGGACAGAGGGCAAGAAGACTGACACCTAATGAGAATCCAGCCACTTGTGGCTGAGGACCCTGGGAGCCCAGCAATTCCAAGCAGCAGACACCTCTGGCTAGGTAAAAAGGAAGGACCCTCCAGTCACCTGCAGCCCCAGACACCCTGCCTTGTCCTCAGCAGCGTGGCTATTCCAGCCGCCCCTCCACCCCACAGGGTCTTTACTCCCTGGGGGACTGAATGAAAGAGCCTCTGGGCTGAGGACCCCAAACGAGGGGGACACAAGCCTGGATGGATCCGTGGGACCACTCCACTCCCAGAATGAGCGCAGCCAGGCTGGCACAGCCCTCCCCTGCAGAGGCACCAACCCATCCAGAAGAAAACACAATGAGCACCACACCTGAGGGCTTCCTTACAAACCGCTATGTCCTCAGACACTGAGGTCCACGCAGCCAGCCGCCCCCCCCCCCACAAGCATTCCCCGTAGGTAAAGAGCTGCCCATCAGCTTCCCACCTCTCAGCTAGGATGGAACACTAGGATGATTACGTTAGAGGAAAAGATTTATACTTGTTTAATTAATTTAAAATAAAAATCAGTGGAAAGGAACTTAACGTATCAATACTGGAAACTGAAAAACACTTTTAAAAACAAATATAATTAGCCAGGCACAGTGAAGCATGCCTGTAATTTGGGAGGTTGAGGCAGGAGGATCCCAAGTTAGCAACTTAGCAAGGCCCTAAACAACTGGTGAGAGACCCTGTCTCAAAATAAAAAATAAAAATGGTAGGGAATGTGGCTCAGTGGTTAAGGACTCCTGGGTTCAGTCTCTGGTACCAAAAACTAAAAAATAAAAACAACTATAATTAGAAAACACTAATGTTTCCACAAAAAAAAATTTTTTGGAACTAATAAATTCAGCAAAGTTGAAAAATCAATAATCAACAAGCAGGGGTTGGGGATTTAACTCAGTGGCAAAATGCTTGCCTCGCATGCGCAAGGCCCTGAGTTTGGTCCTCAGCCCTGAAAAAAAAAAAAAACAAAGAAAGAAAGAAAGAAAAATCAACAAGCAAAAATCAGTTGTGTTTTTCTATACTAACAATGAACAATTTGAAATGTAAATTATGCAAAGAATCCTATTTGCATAGCATCAAAAGGAATAAAAATACTTAGGAATAAAAATGTCACCAAGAAGGCAAATGACTTGTATCCCAAAAATATAAAACATGGCTTAAAGAAATTAAACAAGACACAAACGAATGGAAACACAGCCTGCATTTATGGGTTCCAAGACAGTGTTGTCCAGATGTCCATTCTACCCAAAACAATGCAATCTCTATCAAAATTCCAATGACATTTTCTACGGAAATAGAAAAGTCCACCCAAATATTTCTATGGAATTTTAACGGTCCCCAGAGAGCCAAAGAAGAACCAAGTTAGAAGTTTTCGGCTTCCTGATGTCAAAACTTATGATAAAGCTACAGAAATTAAAACATTGTGGTATTGACATAAATACAGACCAATGGAATAGAACAGAGTCCAGAAACAAACGCCTGCATATACACTCGAAGTAGTCTCAGTGAGGTCATCAAGAGCATTCAAAGAGGGGCTGGAGCCATAGCTCTGCAGTTACGGCGATTGCCTGGCATTCGTGACGATGTGAGTTCGAATCCCAGCACCACGTACACAATAAAATGACAGAGCAACAAAAGCCACATGAAAAACTAAATAAAATTGATTCTCTTGGGGTTGGGGATTTAGCTCAGTGGCAGAGCGCTTGCATAGCATGTGCAAGGCCCCGAGTTCGGTCCTCAGCCGTGAAAAAAAATTGATTCTCTCTCTCTCTCTCTCTCTCTCTTTCTCTCTTAAAAAAGAAAAAAGCATTCAGAGAGTAGGGTGGTGCATCCCTGTAATCCCAGCAGCTTTGGAGGCTGAGGCAGGAGGATCACAAGTTCAAAACCAGCCTGAGCAACTTAGTGAGGCCCTAGGCAACTTAGTGAGGCCCTGTCTCAAAATAAAATATAAAAAGGACTGGGGATGTGACTCAGTGGTTAAATGCCCCTGGGTTCAATCCCTGGTACAAAAAAAAAAAAAATCACCATATGATCCACTAATTCCATTTCTGGGTATATATCCAAAAGGATTCATAGCAGAATCTCAAAGAGATAGTTATTCCTATGTTCAGAGCAGTATTACGCACAAAAGCTAAAAGGTGAAAGGAACTCGTGTCCATTGATAGATGAATGGATAAACAGAATGTAGTATACACACCCAGGGAACACTATTCAGCCTTAAAAAGGAAGGAAATTCTGACATGCTACAACATGGACTGAAACATGCTATAATAGTAGACGAACACTGAGGACATTATGCCAAGTGAAATCTACCAGTCACAAAAAGATAAATACAGACAGGCACAGTGACACTCACCTGTAATCCCAGAGGCTCCAGAGGCTGAAGCAGGAGGATTAAAAGTTCAAAGTCAGCCTCAGTAATTTAGTTAGGCTCTAAGCAACTTGGCAAGACCCTGTCACAAATTTGTTTAAAAAAAAGTTTTAAAGATAAATACTGTATGATTTATATGAAATATTAATAGTTGAATTCATGGGAATGAAAGTAAAATGGTGGTTGCTAAGGGCTATAGAGACAGGAAAATGAGGAATTTGTTTAATGAGCGTAGAGTTTCAGTTTTACAAGATGAAAAAGCTGGTCGTATAACAAAGTGAATATACTAAACAGTACTAAGTTTTATACTTAAAACAGTGAAAAGCCAGGCATGGTGGCCCACGCCTATGATCCCAGTAACTAGGGAGGCTGAGGCAAGATCGAAAGTTCAAGGTCAGCCTCAGTAATTTAGCTGAGTCTTTTTTAGACCTTTTTCCAAAAAGGTCTAGGAATGTAGCTCAGTGGTGAGCAGCTCTGAGTTCAATCCCAGCTTTGAAATAAAAATAAATATACATACATATATACTATATATGTACATATATAATTTTTAAAAACTAAAATAAAACCTGGAAAATCTAAATTAGATGTTATTTAGAAATATAGAAGAAGGGGCTGGAGCAGTGCCTCAGTGGTAGAGTGCTTGCCTGGCATGTGTGAGGACCCAGGTTCGAACCCCAGCACCACATATACAACTAAGTGTTGGAAAAGTTAAAACCAGATGAAAAAAATTTAAAACAATAACAAGAATGAAATATGGAAGCATGGAGCAGAAATGACATAAAAAATGTGTAAGAGTGGGGCTGGAGTGGTGGCTCAGTGGTTACAGTGCTTGCCTGGCATGTGCAACTATGCGGGCTCAAACCCCAGCACCACATACACAACAAAGTGTTGGAGGAACAAACTCCTCCGACAACATGAAAAACTAAATAAAAATTGCTTCTCTCTCACTGTCCCTCTTTCTTTCTTTCCTTCTTTTTCAGGACTGATGCTGAGGACTGAACTCTGGGCCTTGCGCACGCTAGGCAAGCGCTGGGTGTTGTGCTGTTGAGGGAAGCTCAAGAGAGGAGACAGCCAGGGCTGCAGCGGTGGCTTGGCGGTTACTACGCTTGCCTGGCAAGCATGAGGACGCAGGTTCAAACCCCAGCACCACATACACAATGAAGTGTCACACATCGAAGCAAAGAAAGTCACATGAAAAACTAAGTGACATTGATTCTCTCTCTCTCTCTCTCACTGTCCCTATGGAAGAAGAAGGAGAAAAACGGAGACAGCTGTGAGCTCGGCCCCCATTCATGTGACTAGGCCAGCTTTACTAACCATCCAAATAGAAAGGCTGGAAGTCCCACGGATGGCTGAGCTCTCTAAGGGAGCAAGTTTAAACGGAGAAGAGCAGAATGTTCAAGACCAAGCTCAGGCGTGTAAGGAGTCCTGGAGGAGCTAAGAAAACCAGGAATGGAAGGAGAGAACACAAGTCCAGGAGGCCAGAGGAGCTGTTAACATGTAACAAAGTGACAAGGAGGAGCTCCCAAATCCCAGACTGAGCAGGATGGCAAATTAAAGGCCAGCCTCAGCCATTTAGCAAAACCCTCTCTCAGAATAAAAAATAAAAAAAGGACTGGGGACATAGCTCAGTGGTAGGGTGCCCCTGGGTTCAATCCCCAGTACCAAGCAGAAAGAAAGAAAGAAGTCGGGCACGGTGGCACAAGGACAGGAGGGTGGCTCTAAGGGACCCAAGCAAGGATGTGGCAGAATTTTTCAGTGAGCAGACTCTAAGGTCAAAACCAAGTGAACCCTTTCCATAAAGGGATTTGGTTGGTTTAATGTCTCCATTGGTCCAGGAGGCAAACTTGGTGCCGTGGAAAGTGCTCCAATGGCTCCCAATTTTGCTGAGCCTATCCCCTTCCTGGGAAAGGAGGTCACATCGTGAGTGGGAACAGTGGAGACTTTTCTGTCCTTCTTGTATGGACTTTTTACCATGAGCATATGTTACTTTTATAATCAGCAAAAGGCAATAAAGACACCACCGGAGTGAGAATGAAAGGAGTCTGTGGTGGACCACACAATCTGTGGGGCACCCTCCACAGCAAGCTTCTGCAATGCCAAAGTAATTTCCTGTTCTTTATTTGCATGTCATTTTGGAAGCAGTCAGTAGCCCTGTTATGGTTTATTATTCTACTTTTATTCCCCCAGGGGTTCTGAGCCCAGCCACTCACCACTCCTGCCTACTGGCCCTGAGTGAGGATGTAGTGAGCAGAGTTCTATGGGTTCAGCTTGGCTTTGAACACAGCCCTGTGCAGAGCTGGGCTCACTCCTGACCTGCAGAATGTCCAAAAGCTAGGTGTAGGAGCTTGAGGGCTGAATCTGTGAGACCACAAGGCAATGGGACTCCCGAGAAAACATGAGAACAGTCCTGAGGTTCTAAAGAGCTTGTGGCTTAAGGTGCTAGCGGGGAAAGTGTCCTAGGTGTTTAGCTGCGCGACACTGGAACTCCTCCCTAGCAGAGCCATCTTTTCCCCCTGGGAGTGTCAAGGGAGGAGCCAACTCCCCTACACATGGTGGATTCACAGAAGGGTGGGAGCCTGCTCTTGGGTACCCTGGGCCTGGATGGAGCCCTAGTTCTACTTGTACCTGCCGTGTGACCTTGGGCCAGCCATTTAACAGAGGCTTGGCTGATCTGAGGATTAAATGAGATAATGAATGCTAAACTCCTGAGATGGAATAAAGAGTTCACAAATAGGAGTTTATCTATTTAATCTTCTGAGAGCCCAGAGGATGCACTTTGACCAGAGGGAGCATTTCCTCTGCAACTCCCTCAGACCCAGGACTGCTCTGGAAGGTCCCCCCCCCCCCCAGAGAGTACCCTCCCTGCTTCTGTCCTGGCGACCAGATACTGAGTCTCTCAGCTCAGGCGTAGCAGCTGGCCCACGACCTTGGAGGAACCTGGGAGAGAGCTTCATCAAGCGACAGTACTTTTCCACTGCACTGGTCGGCCACCTCAGCTGGCTCTGTGCTGTGCAGAACAGGAGACAAAGTGCACCAGGCCGGCCCCATCAGGAACCCACCCCAAATCCTACCCTCAGGGATGAGGATAGCGACTTGCCCTGGGTAAGGGGCAGCAGGAATTGTGGAGAGGAGGTGGGGTGTCTCTGAATGCGCACGGAGAGCTAGGAGCCCGCTAGTGAGGCCAGAGAATTTGCATTGGCAAAATCTTCCGCAACATTTCAGGTGATCCCTACTCCTTTACCGCCCCTCCACCCCCACCCCTCTCACAATAATAATTAAACCCTTTCTGCCGCGCCTGTGCCGCGTCCGGGCAGCGCCAGCCTGTGCTGGGGGAAGGGAAAGAGGAGGGCGAGGGGAGGGGACAAGCGAGCTAGCGGTCCCGCCCGGTGATGTAGGCAGCCCAGGGAGGTGGAGCCGCGACGCCTGAAGGAGTCCCCACCGCAGCCGCGTTGTAGGTCTACCCCACGGTGCAGCTGCCAGCCCCGGCTCCGGCGACCTCCCTGCCGCCCAAATTGCGGCGGCAGGGACCGCGGGAATCCCCCCTATTCCCCTCCGGGATCGTCCGCCAACCCCAGCCCCTGCCCCTCCTGGCTTCCCAGACGGCTGGAGCCACTCCCGGGGGAAGCTATTCCCGGCCGCACGGTCGCCGGCCGGGCACCTCGGCTACCAGCCCGGCTGGGCAACCTCCACCTGAGAAACTAGCCCCGCCTGGCACTAGGCATCTCGGGCACCGGCTGTCTCTGGCGCCGCCCTGCTCCTCGAGTCTGCGGGGCGGTGGGCTTCTGGGCGCCTTTCCCTCCCCTGGTGGCCGGACAGGACGCTGGTGACTCCCTGCGCCCCCAGCCTGTTTGGCCGCCACCGCCGCGATGCTGCCCTGGAGAAGAAACAAATTCGTGCTAGTGGAGGACGAGGCCAAGTGCAAGACCAAGAGCCTGAGCCCGGGGCTCACCTACACGTCGCTCCTCTCCAGCTTCCTGCGCTCCTGCCCGGACCTGCTGCCCGACTGGCCGCTGGAGCGCCTGGGCCGCGTGTTCCGCAGCCGGCGCCAGAAAGTGGAGCTCAACAAGGAGGACCCGACCTACACCGTGTGGTACCTGGGTAACGCTGTCACCCTGCACGCCAAGGGCGACGGCTGCACAGACGACGCGGTGGGCAAGATCTGGGCGCGCTGCGGGCCGGGCGGGGGCACGAAGATGAAGCTGACGCTGGGGCCGCACGGCATCCGCATGCAGCCGTGCGAGCGCGGCCCCGCCGGGGGATCGGGGGGCCGCAGGCCGGCGCACGCCTACCTGCTGCCGCGCATCACCTACTGCACCGCGGACGGGCGCCACCCGCGTGTCTTCGCCTGGGTCTACCGCCACCAGGCGCGCCACAAGGCGGTGGTGCTGCGCTGCCACGCCGTGCTGCTGGCGCGGGCGCACAAGGCGCGCGCCCTGGCCCGCCTGCTCCGCCAGACCGTGCTGGCTGCCTTCAGCGACTTCAAGCGGCTGCAACGCCAGAGCGACGCGCGCCACGTGCGCCAGCAGCACCTCCGCGCAGGGGGCGCCGCCGCTTCGGTGCCCCGCGCCCCGCTGCGCCGCTTGCTCAACGCCAAGTGCGCCTACCGGCCGCCGCCGACGGAGCGCGGCCGCGGGGCGCCGCGCCTCAGCAGCATCCAGGAGGAGGACGAAGAGGAGGAGGAGGCCGCAGAGGAGCGCGAGGGAGGCGCCCCCCAGCGCGAGCGGCCCGAGGTGCTCAGCCTGGCCCGGGAGCTGAGGACGTGCAGCCTGCGGGGTGCCTCGGCGCCTCCGCCGCCTGCGCAACCCCGCCGCTGGAAGGCCGGCGCCAGGGAGCGCGCGGGCCAGGCGCGCTGAGAGCGCAGGGGCAGGACTCGCCCCGGAGCCGGCCGCCAGACTTCCAGCCTCCGACCCCGGCCCTGCCCGCTTCGGCTCCCCGCTGGTCCCTGGCCCTGCCTCCCTGTGGTCTCCGTTGTCGCCTGCCCCCCGTCCTGGCTCAGGGTGATACTTGATATGTCCTTGGTTGTTGGGGATGTTCACCTCCCCCACACCCTGAGTCTCCTGGTCCTCCGTTGTGGAACCGCCCTCTCGCTTACCGCCAAGTCTGTGTCCACAGACCTCCCTGCTTCCAAACACCCTCTCAGGAGAAGGGAAGAGAAGTTTCCAGAAATCTAGGAGGGTGGGTTTGGACCCTGTCCAGGATGGAGGCAGTGGTCCTGCCCTGGGTCCCTCTGGTCTTCCTCCCCATGATAAGAACCATCCTGGAGAGGCATTCTGGTGGGGAAAGAATGGAGTGACTGGGGGAAACTGAGACTAGGCCCATAATGGGTGCCGAGTCTGCAGATCATACTCCATGGAATAATTCTTGGCCTTGTGGGGTCCTCTCTATGTCTTGGAGGACTCCTGGGACTTTACTGCTCTGCCTCTAGAAAAGGTGACATGTTCTTCCCCAGGTTTAAAGTACAGGCTGGGCTTAACAGCTCTGCACCAGGCAGCTGCCCAAGCCTGTGCCTTGGCACCCCTAAGAATTCCTCACCCCCACTCTGCAGACAGAGAAATATGATCCCCCGCTAGGAGCCCCACAGCCAGGACCAAGATGGGGCCTCCAAAGGAGAACCTGTGGCTCCCTATGTGGGGTACAGATGCTGGAGGAGAGGTGCCCCAAGTCAAGGCTCTGGGCAAGAAGGTCCTGACAGCAGCTGGATTCGCAGAGCAGGCTGAGGAAGGAGGGTGTTCTACCCCAACAGGGGGGTGTCTCTACACAGCCACAAAAAAAAGCCCAAAGATCTGTGCCAACAACTGATCATTGTAAATAAAGTGTATCAGCTTTTTCAGCCCTGTCATCCCTCCTGTGTTGTGTTTGATGCCAAGCCTGCAGGGGGAGAGATGGTCTTCAGAACCCAAAAGGGCAGGAGAAGACCCAGGAAGTTTCCCGTGTTTGCAACTGAATCCAGATCCCAGGTTTGGGGTGGGGGTTGCTTCTGGGAAGCTGTTCCCTCAGTGTCAGCGGAGAGGCATTTGTCTCTTCTGAAAGCCACATGTGCCAAGGCCAGGAGCACACCCTCTGTCTGTCTCAGCTTCCCACAATGTCTGTGCCCTGGGCACTCAGATGCAAGTGTCTTCTGGGACATTTGGCAAGGAGTGGGTGCAGAGCTGAGGGCTTCTCATGAGCCACATATTTTTGAGAAGTTTCATGTGTGTCACAGCATCTGGCATAGACTGTCCCCTCAGGGATGAGAGGAGGGAGGAGGGTCATAGGGGAGGTGGGTGGGTAGCCCCAATTTTCTTTGAAAGGATTGCAGAAATCCATGCAGACCCTTGTGATGGAGTGAATCTTGAACTTGGATATCTTCTTTATTCTTGTGCTGAGCCGGGCACGGAGCCCAGAGTTACCACATGATGGCCTCTGCCATCACCAGTGATCAGAACGATTCTGTTTCCCGGAGCTGCTAGAACAGAGGGTACTACTGCCACCTCACCCGAGTGGAACTCTCACGGGGTAGGGGGACTTTGAAGAGGAAAGCAGAGACTATGTCAGGGGTGACAAGGACCCACCCGCAAGGGTGCCCCATTGAGTCCCTTGCCATCTTGCCAAGGCTTTGTTGATACTTTCCCCATCTGCGGAAAGAGTAAGATGTCAGACCTGGGGGAGGAAACAAGGTCACAGGCACACCCACCTTCGCCAGACGTGGGAAGCACCTGCCCTGCAGCAAGTGCTCTGCCTGGCACTCGGTGCCCTCCTGACGCTCTCACTTTCTCAAGTGAGATCATATGATTTAAAGGACAGTTGCTGGGTAATAATTCACAGGCCTGTGCCCACTCTGCCCCTGCTCCTTCACTTTCCCCTCTAGCAACCTCCCAACACAGACACAGCCCTCTCCATCCTTCCCTCAAGCTCTGCTCTCCGGGACTGGAATTAGCCTGTAAGACATTTTACTGGCCACAGCCTTGTTCTCAATGTTTATAGTGGAAAGAACCTGTCCAAAAGCCCTGCTCCGGTGGGCTCAGTGAGATGCCAGCAGGCCACAGCCGAGGGTGTTTGTGGCTCCACTGCAGCCCAGGGAGGGAGGTGTGGCAGGAACCACGCCCACCTGGTTTGTGAGTGTACCTGGCTTTCTCCCTTCATCTAGGCACATGAGGAGAAGAGCCCAGAATCAGCAGTCAGGTGGCCTGGCACCCCTGTCTCCTCCTGGCTGTCCTTCCTCACCTGTAGAATGAAATTGGGAGTGGGCCAGACCAGTGGTTTTTCAATCCCCAGGAGCTGCAGGGAGATGGAATGGGGAGGCTTCCTAAATAGAGCTGAATGTTTTCTGTTTGGGGGTTCTGTGATTTGAAAAATGGGACTCCTCAGGTTTTTCTTTTTTACATCATGGAACTCGATGCTCTCTAAATTCCCTTCCAGTCCCGAGGCTCTGAGGTCTGTTGGCTGACTGTTTGAGACGTACCGTGGGAGCACTTAAGGGGCTCTCAACCCAGGCAGTGGCGAGTGCTTAGCCTGCAGCCAGCCACCCATAACTTGGGACTTCCGGGGCCTCTCCATCTCTTCACTCCAGAGGCACTGCACTGCAATGTGGTGACCTGCCAGGGCACATAACTCACAGTCCAGCCACCTGGAAGGCCCTTCCCTTCAGCTGCACGATTTCAATCCTATCCTTCCATCAAGGCCCAGCTCCACCTCTTGGACACCTTCTTTATTGTTCACCCGTCTTCCATTCCTGCCAAATCTGGGGGTGATCCCTTCCCTCAGACTCACAGGACTTTCCCTGTGCTTTTCCGATGGTCCTCTTGACCTTTGACCTTGAACTACTCATTTAATGGAGGTGTCTAATCTCTCCAACTGATCACCTTCCTTACCCTGGTTCCTGCAGTACCATGCCCACAGGGGCACAGTTGGAGACAGTGCTCAGGAATAATTTGCTGAATGAATACATGAATGAATGAGCCAGCTGGAAGAGCCATCATGGGCCAGGAAAGCAAGTGGGTGGAGAAGTGTTCCTTCCCTCTGCTAAGCTTCTGCCTGGGGATGCTGAAGAACTGTCCTCAGACGCCCTGTTCAGACGATGGCTTTCTTAAGGAGATGAGGCCAGGAGAGGTCCAAGCTCTGTTCTTCTTTGCAGCTTCAGGACTGGGCGCTTTTGCCCTCTGGGCTAGTCCAGCCCACACAATGACTCTAAATGCAGAGCAGCTCCCGGCAATGACCAGCTACCCTCCAGACACACTGGCTGGGATCATACTCAGGGTGGGTGGAGGGAGGACTTCTGGACAGATGCAGTCTCGATTTTAACACACAGGCAGTCAAACTCAGTATTTGGGGTCAGACAACCTGAGTGCCAGTCCCATCCCGGCCACTTGATGGCTGTATAACTTCGGGGAGTTTCCTCAAAACTGTTGGGTCTTTGGTTTCCCATCTGTAAAAAACAGGGATAAGTAAGGTGACATCTTAGGTGGTTGGAAGAAGGATATAGGGCTTTGCATCTGAACAAGTCATTTTGCACAGTGCCCAATGCACAGAGTCAGTGGTAGCTATTGCTATTTTAATTATTATTTGATCCAGAGAGGTCTCCTAAGACAGATCTGGAATAAGGAGACCAGGTGTCTGGTCTTTGAAACACCAAATATGCTGTTGTTCACGCTCCATCTAAAATCCCCCTCATTTTCAAACCATGTTGGAAATTCCAACTACAGCCAACCTTAGAAACAACTGGTCTCTGGTTATTCGACTTACAAAGGCTTGGCTGCTTTAAGACTAGATCGAATCCAATGTCTTGTACTTCTCATGCATCTTCTTCACCTTAGCACCCAGCACATGCCAGGCTCACAATAAACACGCGGGTGAATGAATGAGAGAGCAGCTGCCGCTGGCCAGAGGGCTTCCCGGCTAGTCTTCAATAGCCCGGATGCTATTTCTTTGTATGTAATGGGTCAGCTACTCTTCCTGGTCCCAGTTCAACTTCAACTATGGTTAAGGAAAAGAAAATGCTGCTGGCCGAGGTTAAGGACACCTGAAAAGGATTGAGAGGGCTGGCGTGAAGCTTTGCCAGACCTGTCCTCTTTTACCTTCTGTGGCCGTTGCCTGTCCCCAGAGCATGTGTAGGCTGATCGACTGATCTGGAGTCCCTGAGCGGCATCACCCCTTCAGGATCAGAAGGAGATTAGGGGTGGGGTGCAGCAAGGCTCAGAGTGAATACTGGAGTCCAGGCCATCATAAAGGAGACCCCAGCTGCCAACACTGCTGCATGCTGGGAACGCTTGGCAAAAAAAAAAAAAAAAACAACCCGAAGGTGTTAGTCTGGACTGGAAAGCACAGGTGGCCTCCTGTTATGGCCTCTCCAGCGTCCATACATTCCCCCTTTCCAGTGAAAATAGCTTCCTCCCACAACCAAAGACTGGAGCTCAGGTCTTGGGTTGGGTACCATACCCTGTTCTTGGGTGTGGTCTCGTGACCACCTTCTGGCCAATAGAATTGCGTGTGCCTCTCTCAGGCCTGGATTCTAAAACACATGACCATTACTTTATCCCCCTGCCTGGTTGCTGGATATCATCACCCTGAGTGTCCTTGGAAGCCACATGTGGAGGACGACAGAGCCATATCAGTTCTGTGCCTGCCAACAAGAGGAGCAAAAGTAAAATTTTATTGTGTAGGTGGCAGGCATGCTGGGGTTGTTTATTGCAACATGTAGCTTGACTAGCACCGCCTCGTTGTGACCCACTACTTGGATTTTTTCTAATGAAGCCATCGTTTCCTACCCTCAGCTTTTGCTGTCTCCACCCAGATTCCAAAGAAGGACATGTGACACAGGCCTGACCCTTCAGAATAGCCCATCTCTTTCAGCACAGATATTGGTCCAGGAAAGGGCATGTGTTATGATCTGAGCTGGTGGGACTTAGTTCTGGGACTTTTGTTGAATCTATTGGGAAAAGAGATGCACACCTTCTCTTGGAGTTGCTGAGAGGATGGGAGGTGTAGCAGATGCTGCTGGCAGCCATCTTGTCACCATGAGGAGAGAGAAGCAGAACAGGAGATAGGGGCTCAATACCTTGGATCCCCACAAGCCTGCCCAGGTCTGAAGCTCTCAGTTCCCTGAGGCAGGAAGTTGTGTTAGGAAAGAGGCAAAATGAAGGAAGAAAGAGAGGAGAGCGGCGGCTCAATGATAACACAGGTTTATTCAGGAGAAACCTGCAGAAGGGGGCCCAGGGGAGTCTGGGACCCACCTGCCGCTTACAGCCTGGGGTACATGTAGAGGGAATGAGGGGGGAGGGGACCAAGGTGGGAGTTTTCTGGTTAAAATGAGAGTACCCCTACTCACTGTTTCAAAAATCTACTGACTCGGTCCTTATCAGAATCTGTTGACTCTGGGCCCATATCAGAAAAAATCACGCTCTACTGAAACTCCCATTTTTAACCAGAAAACTTCCACCTTGGCCCCCTTCTACCTCATTCCCTCTATATCTACCCCAGGCTGTAAGTGGCAGGTGGGTCCCTGACTCCACTGGGCCCCCCTCCACAGGTTTCTCTGAATAAACCTGTGTTACTACTGAGCCGCAGTTCTCCTCTCTCTCCTTCATTCTCCTCTTTCCTTACAAGTCGAACTTCATGCTCAGGCTGGTGTGAGTTCGGCTTTCTGTCCCTTGTGTCTGGGAGAGGCCAGGCCCCACCATTGCTGTCCTCATCACATGTCAGTTCTGGAAAAGGAAGGCGTCAGGGTCTGTCATGCACCTGATGGTAGGCGGCCAGCCAGCTAATGGGATCCAGAGGTCCCAGGCCCTTTCTGGTGTTCATCGCAGCTGCCCCTCCTGTGCCTGCCGGGTTTCCTCTCGAGGGCTGGCTTTCTTCCTTGCACCTGTCCGCCATTCCTTTGCACCTGCGTGGCACTGGATGCACACACTCTGGCTGGTGTGCCAGGGCTACATCATGAGGCTGACCTGCAGATGCTTGGCAGTCACAGCCTGGCATCGGGGTGGTCGCCCAGATCAGAAGTCCACCCTAAACCACTCAGCTGCAACTGGGTATTAATCTGGCCCCCTAAACCAGTCTCTTGGGGGAGCTTGATGGGGAAGGGACTCCTGATAGTGGATATTAGGTGAGCAAGCTGAGCTTGCTAATGAAAGGCCTGGAACTGCCTTTAATTCGCTCTGGGACATGGGCTCCTTAGCTGCTCCGGCCTCCACTTCCTCTGGACTAGGGAGGTAAGGCCCCCTGCCCTGCCTCACGGGATACTCCAAGGGGCCATTCGTTTTTGTGGGACACCAGAGGGACTGGAAAAGCTCAACAACATGCAGGGGCAGGATGCCTCCTTACTGACTCCAGGAGAAGTAAGCTGGAGCGAGGCCACCACCAACAGCGCAGGCTGAAGGGCTCCTGTCAGGAGGGAGCACAGAGCCCACTGTGAAGGAAATCAGCACTGCTAGGCGCAGGTGGTTAAAAATGCGCACCTGGGAGGGGGGGCTCCCCCAGGGGAGAGTGCAAGGATCTGGAAATGGCCTGGGAGCTCCAGCAAACTCCCCGGGCCTGCCCCTACTAGCGGGTGGGTGTGCGCATTCTAATGGCCTAGGAGGCCCCCACAGGGCCTGCCCAGCTGCCTCTGAAGCATTGAGACAGGAAAGGGTTCAGCAGGCTGGGCCCTGCCTCTCCCATCACAATCACGCCTGTGATCCCCTCTCCCACAGGGATGGAGACGTGGGCAGGGAAGAGAGCCCTTCTCATAAGATCAAAGTGGACACTGGCCCCTCCCATTCCTCTCTACCTCAGTCCCCAGTTGCGGAAGACTCTGAGGTGGTGCAGCCCATCAGTGCTCTGCCAGAATTGCATTGGCATGCAGGATCAGAGGCGGGTGAGCCCTGGGGGTCAGTCTCCTGCGCTTCCTAACCCACACATGCCCTGCACCCATGCCATCCAGGGAGCAGCAGACATTGACTACGGTGGCCAGTAGATGTCTGTAAAGATGCATCCCCCAGCAGTGAGGCTCCTTAGAGGTGTATTAAATGCCTCTTCCCAGATGATAAAAGCAACACGCTTTCATTGGCAACCAGTGAAACAGCAAATATAAAAGAACAAATAGATTCCCTCTCCCAGCCTTCCTCCACCCCACCCATCCCCGTCCCCTGTACCCTCAGTGCACACACGTAGCCATGCTGCCCCTCCCCCATCTTCCCGTGAGCATGAACTTGAACAAGTGCATGTATCCATCCTAGGGGTTTCTTTGTTTATTTTCACAAAAATGGACCTGTTCTCTAACAGAGTATTCCGCAACAACCGTATTCTCTCTAACATCATGCACCGCCCTCGGGCCGTGAGTAAATAGCTGTACAATGCATTCCGCCAGCCCCTCTTTAGTGTGTGCTCACGTTGTCTCTGCTTTCAAGTGTCTACTGTCTGTTATGTGCAGATCAACAGACCCTACTTCTCTTGATTGTTAATGTTTTAGTTGCTTAATTAATTAATATGCAATGCTGAGGATTGAACCCACTGCCTCACATGTGCTAGGCAAGTGTTTTACCACCAAGCTACGAGCCCAGCCCCACCACACCACGCTTCTTGCAAGGAGGAGCAAATATACACAGAGCAAACCAACGTGAGCCTGAAAACAAAAAGAGGATCAAGAAGAATTTACCTGAGCCAGGCATGGCGGTCACACCTGGAATCCCAGCACCTCAGGAGGCTGAGGTGGGAGGATCGTCTGTTCAAGGCCAGCCTGGCCTACTTAATAAGACTTTTGGCAATTTAGCTAGACCCTGTCTCAAAATAATAATAATGATAACAATAATTATAATAAAATGGACTGGGGAAGTGACTTAGAGTTAAAGCAATCCCCAGTAGCAAAGGAAGGGGAAAGGAAAGAGGAAGACGAGGGAGGAGGGGGAGAAGGAGGAGGAGGATGGGAGAAAGAAGAGAGTTTACATGAATTCCTGGGGTCAGGATATCTCAGCCAGAATGGCCCATAGGACTTGTGGGAGAAGAGGGATTTATCCAAGGGCATGCAGGTTGCTACTGGAAAAACTAGGGCCAGAACTGAGGTTCTCTGACTCCTAGACAGATGTCTTGTTCCTATAAAAAAGCTGCTAAAATAAAAAACACAGCCAGGCATGGTGGTGCATGCCTATAATCCCAGTGACTCGGGAGGCTGAGGCAGGAGGATTGAAAGTTCAAAACCAGCCTCAACAACTTAGCAAGGCCCTGAGCAACTTAATGAGACCCTATCTCCAAATAAAAAAATTTAAAAAGGGCTGGGAATGTGGCTTAGTAGTTAAGCACTCCTGGATTCAATTCTGGTACCAAAAATAAGTAAATAAATAACACAAAAATAAACACAGGTTTAAATAAATGCGTAGATGCCAGATATTTAAACTGATAGATGCCAGAACCCTAGGTGCCAGTGAGGAGATGGTGCGTACTCAGATCCTAAAATGACGGGGGCCTCATCGCCTGTGCTGTGGTTCAAGCTCAGCTCCGCCCCAGGCCTTTGCGCCTGCCTGGTCTTCTGCCGGGTCACACTTCTCAACTTTTGCATAATTGTGTCCTTCTCAAATGTCAGACCCTGGAGAAGCCCTCCTTGTCTCCACCCTTCCTGCAACTCAGTCATGGTGACCACCCAGCCACTGTACCTCACCATTCATCAGGCACAGCATCATCTGAAATGGTACTGATCGCATCTGCGCTTATGGTTCATGAACAGTTTCCTCCTTAGAATAAAAATACCATGAGATTGACAGCTCTCCCCAACACATAGTAGGTGCTTTGTAGGGATTTGAATGGGCAGAGCCCAAGCCTCCTGTTGGCTAGTCCAGGGAGGCTTCTTCCACCCCAAGAGGTGATTTTGCTACATCAGGGCAAGTGAGGCTGGTGGCCCCAGCTCCTGGCAAGCTCCAAGGAGCCGTGGATTAGGCTCCTGCAGGGTTAAAGACTGCGGGTTGTGACAAATCCAGGTGATGTTCTTTCTTCATCCTCAAAGCCAGAGCAAGCCCTCCGAATCCTCTCACAGATACCCTTGGGCCACTACTGGACGGAGCAATCTTGTCCTTCGGGAAGGGGATGTGGAGCAAGGCTGGCGGTCCTTGGTCACCCATGCACTGGGAGACCTTGTCCAGGTCCCTTTATCTCTCTGGACTTTGTTCTTCCTCTTGAAAACAAGGGTCAGAAGGCTACGGAAGCTGATGGCTCTAAAGTTTGACTCTGAAGCTGCTCCCTGGTGTCATGCTCATCCCCCAAAACTGGAAAAGAGGAGCCAGGCTGCCTTCTGCATTTCAGATGAAGAGAAAAAAAACAAAGTCAGGACCTGGCGGGGAGCAGGGACTGGAAAACATAAGCTGCGCTATGGAGGAGGGTTGCGTAGGCTCTAAGTGACATGGCCATGGTGGCTTCTTTTTTAGAGAAAGCCTCCCAGCTAGAAGGGGGTCAGAACCCCGTCCAGAAGGGTTGGGCATCCCAGAGGCAGGGGGAGCCAGAGGAGAGGTCCACGGGCCTCGGGCAGTGTTACGGTTTGGATATGAGATGTCCCCCAGGCTCCTATTAAAGGTGTAGTGTTTGGAGGTGAAGTGACTGGATTGTGAGAGCTGGAACCTAATCAGTCCGCCCTGGTTTGAATGGACTGACTGGGTGGCTACCGTGGGCAGGTGGGGTGTGTCTTGGAGGGGTGCATCTTCTCTGTGGTCCCCACTTTCTCCTTCCTGACCACACCATGAGCTGAGCGGCTTTCCCCAGCCCTGGGCCCTTCCCCCGATATGCTGAGCTCCAGAGCAATGGTGTGATCATCTGTGGATCAAGTCCCCGGAAACTTTGAGCCTCCAATGAGCTTTTCCTCCTCTGAGTTGTTTGTCACAGTGAATCTAAAGCTAACTAAAACAGGCAGGGTGGGCGCTCCAGGTGTGGCCCCAGGGGGCTAGCACTCTTCCCCTGCACCCCACCCCCCAGCTTGAACTCTAGCCTCTCACCTGTTCCCAGCAGGCAGAGGAAAGCCTGGCTGGGTAAGTGTCTACTGCATCTCAGACCTTGTCCTGCTCCCAAGGCACAGTGGCCATGGAGACACATGGACGTCCCGGCCCTCCTGGAGCCCACACCCAGGGAGGAGAGACCAACAATAAACAAGGGGCTTACTAAACAAGTCAACTACACGTTAGAAGGGGATTCCTCCTGGGGGGGAAAGAAAAAGTAGAGTTTGCAAAGGGTGCCTTTCCCCTCCCCCATCCGTGAGATAGAAATTTCCATTAAAAAAAAAAAAAAGAAATGGCAGTCCTGGTAGACCAGATGTTCACCAAATCCATCACCTCTTCTTCTAGAACCATAGCAACACATTTCCCAGCCTCCCTTGCAGCCAGGTGTGGCCAACGGGATGTGAGGGCTCCTTTAGTCCTAGCCCATAAATGTCCCCCACGCCTCTCATGCTTATCCCTCCCATCAGACCTTGCCTCCTCTTTCCCTGCCTCTCAGCAGAATGGAAAGGACCCTGAAGACCTAGCGGAGGGCAGGGCCACAAGATGGAAGGTATCAGGTCCCTGGAAGACAGCTTAGAGAGGCGACTCTCTTCCCTCACTTGATTAGACTTCACCGAGAGGGGACAGTTCACCACAGAGCTTGAAGACCATGGGAGTGGTTTGCAAATCTGTGTAGGCAGAAAAGAAAAGCCATCCCAGCAGAGTAACCACCCAGCTGAGTCCAGTCCCAGTTTCAGGCCTACAGAACCGTGAGCAAATCAAATGGGGGTTCTTTTAAACTTCTAAGTTAAGGCAATTGGGGGTGCAGTTAATGGATCCAATGACCTCCAGAGGTGTTGCTGAGGATAGAAACATCAGGTTGGAGCATTTAAAATCTTGTTTGACACAGAAGAGTAGCACAGTAAAATGTACCTGTGGTCAGCACCATGATTCTGAGTCGGTTCTCTGGTTTCATCTTATACTTCCTGTTGGACTCCTTAGTCACCCTAAGTATAAAATGAACTGATGTGAGGCTACCTTGAGCCTGCCTTTGGTGTCACAGGCTTCCAGGATAAGGGTTGCTTTGTGCGCACTTTAGCCTGACTGCTCTTGAATGGTGCAAAAAGGAATTTCAGAGAGAGACTGGGGGCTCCAGCAGGGCAGCATGTAAGATTAAGTAACTAAGACTGGCAAATATACCGTGGAGTCTTGGGTCTTCTCTGGGGTCCCAGGATTTGGGGACGTCCTCCCTTCATTTTTTTCTGTATTTTCTTTTTTTAAAGAGTGAAGGACAGGGGCTAGAGCGGTGGCTCAGCGCAGCACCACGTACACAACTAAGTGTTGGAGCAACGAAGGCCATGTGAAAAACTAAATAAAGTTGTTTCTCTCTTTCTCTGTCTCTCTCACTGTCCTTCTCTCTTTAAAAAAAAAAAAGAGTGAAGGACAGTGAGAGAAAGAAAGAAAGAGAGAGTCAAATTTTATTGAGTTTTTCACATGGCTTTCGTTGCTCTGACACTTAGTTGTGTACATGGGTGCTGGGGTTTGAACCCACGTACTTGTGCATGCTGGGCAAGCGCAATGCACCACTGAGCCATCGCTCCAGCCCCTTTTCTGCATGTTTTTGAGCCTCCGCTCCACGCAGGAATTGGCCCAGATGCCCAGGTCACAGCAGGATTCGCGACAGACGTCCATCTGTCACAATAGCAGACAGACTAACACCATCAAATAGCAGGAAGCAGGGGAAGGGAAGAGAGAGGTGGGCGTTCTGCAGTCAGGGAAGGACTCTCAGGGGAGCCGCCACTTGGACACCCTGGGGAGTGAGGGCAGCCCATGCAAAGGCCTCACGGTGAGACAGCCTTGGCATGGCTGAAACCTCTGTGGGTCTGGAGGTGGCTGCAGGGTGGGAGGCTGCCCGGGGATGAACCAGAGAGACTGAGGCCACCTGCGTGGGGCCAGGCCTCCTGGGTCATCAAGGCCCCACAGCCTCGGGCTCTATTCTAAGGAGTGGGAAGGAGCCCACGGGGTATTGGAGCTTTGGAGAGCTCACTCAGCCACTTTGTAGAGCCAGTGCATGGTGAGGGGTCAGATGTGGGGACAAGGGAAAACGAAGCCTCGGGGTCACTTTCAGTTTCTGGCCTGAGTCACTGGGTGATTGATCTTACCTTTAACTGAGGCACAGATGGGTGGAGGAGGGAACGGATTGGGGTTTGGGTGAGGAGAGAAGCAGAAATTCTGTCTTCCAACTTCTTGCATGAAGATGCTGATTAAATATGTGCCCTGGTTTCAATGTGTCCCCAAAATGCATGTGTTGCAAACATGGTCCCCAGTGCAGCTGTGTTGGGAGGTAGGACCTTTGGGGTGTAATTGGGTCCTGATGTCTCTGCCCTTGTAGGTGGATTAATCCATTCATGGGTTAATGAATTAACAGGTTATCTCAGGAGTGGTTTTGTTATAAAATCAGCTTTCTCTGGCAAGCTCACTCTCTCTCTGTGCCATGTACTCTGCCATGTTATGATCCAGGAAGAAGTCCCTCACTAGTGCCCATGCTATGCTGAGGTCAGTGTCTCAGTCTCCAGACTGTCAGCCAAGTAAACCACTATACTTCAGGGCATAATGGAGCACACCTGTAATCCCAGCAACTCAGGAGGCTGAGGCAGGAGGATCACAAGTTCAAGGCCAGTCTCAGCAATTTAGTGAGGCCCTAAGCAACTTAGCAAGACCCTGTTTCAAGATAAAAATTAAAAAAGGGCTGGGGATGTGGCTCAGTGGTTAAGCGCCCCTGGGTTCAATCCCCACTACCAAAACCAAAACAAATAAATGAAAAAACCAGTGATCTTTATAAATTTCGCAGTCTGTGGTTGCTCTTCTAGCAACAGAAGGCAGGCCAAGACAACACCCAATTGGAAAGGCCAAGTTGGATATGCAAGACTTCTGCAGGAGGAGGCCTGGGGTGGCAAAGGGACGATTCTGGAGCTGCAGGTCAGGCCAAGGCATAATTCGGGGTGAGGTCATCTTGTGGGGAGGGGTGAAGACAGGTGAGAAGATGTGTGGCTGAGCCTGCGAGGCGCTGTCAGATTCGGTGACTGAGCAGTGAAGGATGCAGTCAAGGACTGAGAAGGGAGAAACCAGGGAGAGAGGGCGCTGCGTGGAATAATCTGCAAAGCCCAGCGCAGTGACGTCAGCGAGCTGAGCACTGGTTCCGGCAGGATCGAGGCCACTGGTGACCTCAGCAAGGGCGGCTTCAGCATCTAGCTGGAAAGGGAAGCCTTAGCCGGAGTGCATTCGAGACAGGAAAGCAAATGAGGAAACAGACAGGGAGGTGTGCCAGGAGGCTGGAGCGGCCGGCTGCAGGGCGGAGGCGGGCGGTGCTGCGCCCTGCCAGTCCCGGTTCACTAAACTCCAGACAGGGCAGGTGCTGTGTGAGGGCTGAGGGGATAGCAGCGCACAGGACTGGCCCCTCCGCAACCTCCCCCGAGAGGCCTCCTGCATCCTCCCACCTAAAGCAGGGCTGGGTTCCAGTCTCTGCGCCACATCCAGCTTGCACTCAGGGACACGGAGTGACTTGCTACCCCTTTCATTGTCGTTGGCGCGTGATTAGCCTGAAGGAGAAACCTGAGTGTTCAGAGAGCACCGCCCTGGTGGTCCTGAGCTGGCTGCGGTGGTCAGCGGCCTCCTGAAGATGAGCCCTAAGGGCAGTGTCCCCAGGGGAAGGCTCTGAGGGCGACTGGACCTGGAGAAGGGTGACCAGGACAGTGCAGCTTTGGGAGCCACAGGCTGAAGGGACATTTGAAGGAATGTGGGTGTGGATACTGCACAGAAGATGGGAGGGAATGGGGGGCTGGAGGCAGGGGTCCTATCCCTGCCAGCCTACACTATGCTCAAAGCCAATGCTTCAGGAAATGTGGGGCCCACCTCCTGGCTCTCGCCCTCCTTCCCTAACCGTGCCCAGATCCAGTAGGGGGTGCACCTGCCCTATCTGTGCTAAGAAAAATCAAACAACAAAAGAAAGGAAGAGGTGACAAGGAACAGCTGGAGTGGGCAGGTGGAAGTACAAGAGGAAGAAGGGAGGGGGGACACCAGCTGCACTGCATGTGAGTCTCGGTCCCATCCCCATCCCAGGCGTGGTTTTCATCTGGGCCTGGGCCAAGCGTGGCCCGTGTGAACCCCGTCTTTAGATCTTTGCTTGCGGGAGGGGGCATCCCAGCATTACCCTGCCATCAGCTGAGCCCCACTTAGGGATCCTCTCACACTCCCTCTCTCACAGTCAGCGGTCCCCCCACGCATGGAGGATGGGGGAGGCTCTGTCCTGTGTGCCTGGGCCCACAGCTGGCATGACGAAGGGACCCTCTGCACCCACTCCTGACCTGCACCCATGGAGGCCCCTCTGTTTAAAGGACCAGGGCTTGCTACAGGAATGGCCCAGCCTCAGTTGGGCTGTCCATGCCTAGGAGGAAAATGCTGCTGTCATTTTTCTCATTTGGGGGGGCTCATTTGGGGGGGCCCCTAAAGGTCCCGATGTACCCTCTGTTGAGCCTGCTATTCTCTCCCTTAGTGACATTTAAGGTTAATGACATCTGAGGTCAAATCTTGTCACTCTCTTGCTTTCCAAGGACCATGTGCAAGACATTCACCTTGGGGGCCTGGCTTTCCTTGTGTGTGCCTCGGGAAGCACTCTGGCTTTGCATGGGAGCTGGGAGGGTAACAGATGTGTCCCAGTCCCCAGCTCACGACCAGTACTTGGCAGACGTTCATCAAACTCTGAAGTGCCTCCTTTTTTGTAAAGAGAGTGGAGGAGGAGTGAGAGAGAGAGGGAGAGAGAGAAAGAATCAATTTTATTACTTTTTCATCTGGTCTTTGCTTCCCCAACACTTAGTTGTATATGTGGTGCTGGGGTTTGTACCCCGGTCCTCATGCATGCCAGGCAAGTGCTCCAACTGCTGAGCCATCACTCCAGGCCCATCAGTCACTTTGTTTATTTATTTATATTTTTTTTTTAAGAGAGAGAGGAACAGTGAGAGAGAAAGAGCAAACTTTATTTAGTTTTTTGTTGCTCTGACACTTCCACTTCGTTGTGTACATGGTGCTGGGGTTCAAACCATGTCCTCACACATGCCAGGCACGCACCGTAACTGCTGAGCCACCTCTCCAGCCCCTGATGTCCCTCCTTTCATGGCTGCCCAACCCAGGCAATCACTTGGGAAGCCTTTTCCCTGGGACTGCTCTTGGCCTGGGAAACTCTCCCCAGCATCCTCCTTTGTGAGCCCAAATACCCTTGACACTTTAAAGACTTTACTCATCTCTCCAGGGAAAGTGAATTGTGGACACCAGCTCTGAGCCATTGTTCAAGCTGTTCCCTGTTTCTGGAATGCCCTTCCCTGCTCAACTGCTGGTGAACTACATTTGAGATCCAGCCATGATGTCATGCCCTTTCTGGTGTTTTCCTGCCGCCCCCTCCCCAGGCGGACAGAATCCTCCTCCTGTTCTCCATCTCCATGTGGCCATGGCCTGTGAGGGAAGGGGGCCCTGCAGAGACAAATTCTGGTTCACCTTGGGCAGAGGAGCACAGAGGGCAACCCCAGGGGGAGCACCTTGGGTCCTGCTCCCCTGCTGCTCCCCTCACAGGCCAGCCTCACCTAGGGACCCCTGGAAGGAAATGGAGCTCACAGGATCTCAAGGGTGGGAGCTTGGCCCTTTGGGCGCCTGTGGCCCTGTTAACAATTATTCTGCAAGGGCTTGGTGCTGCCCTGGGGAGGGCACTGCTGACCTCCAGAAGTTGCCCTTCCCCCATCAGCCCTGCCCCACTCCTCTGTCCCTGGCTCTGGGACAGGGAAGACTGGCCTGGGAGCTTGAGCATGGAGGAGGTTTGGAGCATGGGGCTAGGGCTGCTGGGCCCTGCTCTAGGAAGGAGAGTGACTCAGGGAGGGCACAGACTGCAGAGGAAGGCCTGGCTCTGCCAGCAGGAGCAACAGGTTCACCATAATTACAACATCACCTCCGGACCACAACAGCAATAACAGCAAGTAGCCCTTGAGCTGAGCGCCTCGCACACTTTATGTCGCACACCCCTCACGATGGCCCTGCTGTTGTCACCCTTGATTTTCAGATGAAGAGAATGGGGTTCAGAAGATAAACTAAGTAAGGTTCAAGGTCAAACAGTGCATCAGAAGTGATAAGTGGGCTGGACTGTGACTCAGCAGTTACAGCGCTGGCCTGGCACGCGCAAGGACCCAGGTTCAAACCCCAGCACCACGTACACAACCGAGTGTCAGAAAAACAAACACCGGATGAAAAAATAAATAAAATTGAGTCTCTCTCTCTTAAAAAAATAAAGTGATAAGTAACCCTGATCTATAAAACAGAAGAGAGCAATGCTTTCTGCATGCATGCATTTTTTAATTGCTGTTCAGACTTACGAATTTATTTGCTCTCGAGTCAAGCGTGGAGAACAGAAAGGCCATAGTGATTCCTTCTTTTGTTTTTAATTGGGAGCTGGCAATTTAATCTTACAGTAGCTTTAGCGTCCATCTGACTCTTCACCGTCTTATGAATGGGTAGCATCAAAAAAATCCTCTTTCTGGGGCTGGAGCAGTGGCTTGGTGGCTAATGCGCTTGCCCGGCATGCACAAGTACACGGGTTCAAACCCCAGCACCCATGTACACAGCTCAGTGTCGGAGCAACGAAAGCCATGCGAAAAACTCAATACAATTGATTCTCTCTCTCTCTCTCTCTCTCTCATTGTCCTTTTCTATTAAAAAAAATCTTCTTTGTCATAGACAAGTAGCTACAAAGGTAACCATTTGTGAATAGTTCACAGACACCAGGATCTACTCCAACTCTTCTTTCTTTTGTTTTGTTTTTTTTAAAGAGAGAAAGACAGAAAGAGAGAGAAAGAAACAATTTTTATTTAGTTTTTTATGTGGCCTTTCTTGCTCCGAGACTTTGCTGTGTACATGGTGCTGGGGTTTGAACTCGCGTACTCGCGCATGCCTGGCAAGCACTGTAACCACCGAGCCACAGCTCCAGCCCCCTCTTTTTTTCCCTTTTTAAAGAGAGAGGGCGAGAGAGAGAGAGAGAGAGAGAAACCATTTTTATTTAGTTTTTCATGCAGCTTTCATTGCTCTGAGACTTCGTGGTGCTGGGGTTTGAACTCATGTCCTTTGCATGCCAGGCTAGCACTGTAGCTGCTGAGCCATCGCTCCAGCCCCCTGCTCTAACTTCTGACGCAGAAATTTAAAAGAGGTGCAGTGGGCATGTTTTGTTTCATGGAGGAATCCATGATCAAAAGACCATTCCAATTCCTGGTAAAGAAGAGAGTGTATCACTATCCAGAGTGTATCATGAGTCATAAAAATGTTCACTAGAAAAAAGACCACCAGAGGCTGGAGCGGGGGCTAAGCAGTTACGGCGCTTGCCTGGCATGCGTGAGACGAGGGTTCAAACCCCAGCACCACGTCCACAGTGACGTATTGGAGCAACAAAAGTCACATGAAAACTAAATAAAATTGATTCTTTCCCTCTCACTGTCCCTCCTTCTGTTTTAAAAAGGAAAGAAAGAAAGACCATCAGTTATTATAAAACTCTGTTTCTCAGGATTTGGTAAATAGAAACCCATGTAGAAAGCAACCCAGATGCCCCTCACTGGATGAATGGACCCAAAAGCTCTGGTATATTTATATACAGTGGAGTTCTATTCAGCTATTAGAAACAACGATATTACATCTATTGAAGGTAAATGGATGGCATCGGAAGAAATCATGCTGAGCGAAGTTAGCCAAACCCAGAGTCAAGGGCTAAATGGTATCTCTCGTTTGTGGAGGCTGGACCTACACCCAGGCTTGGGAGTAAAGTAGACAAGCACATGTATTAGATCCATAGAACAAAAATGCAAAATATTAATATGTATGAGATGCAGTTGCAAGACACTTCATAAGATATTTGAACAAGCTATGGTGCATACCTGTCCAAAAATGAAAATGGTTAATCCTATTGTCAAATATTTTGAAGAATAACAAGGGATGATAGGAAGGGAGAAGGGGAAATGTTGGAACTGAGATAAAGCAAGGTACATTCCAAGCAGTCACTGTATATACCATAGCCATATACATAAAAAATGTTCTTCATAGGTATAAGAATTATGTCACTGTATCTGGGGTTTTTAGGAACAATATAGGACCCAGAAGAAAGGCAAGAGATCCGGGCACAGGAGGAGGGAGGTAGAGGGGTGTGTGGGGGGATACTGAATAAATTGTATTGCTGAATTGTGTGCATCTAGGAATATGTGACAACTAATCCCAACATTTCGTAAAACTATAATGCACTCATAAAAAATATATTAAAAAAAGAAACCCATATAGAGACTTCAAGCACAAAGGGCTTTAATGCAGGGCATTGATGACTACAAAATCCCTGGGTAGGCTAAAGCAGTAAGAGTCAGGGTCTCCTTGGCTTCAAGGTCGTACCGCAATAGCTGTCTAGGCCACTGTTGCTGCCCAGCTGTTTCAAACCCATGCAGCTGGCAACTGGGCTCTGTGCCTGCTGTCACAGGGAGGCTTTCGTATCTCCTGTGAGTGAGTCTCACCGGCAGGAGGTGCATCTCATCCAACCCTACAGGGGGGTGTGCAAAAGGTGGTCCTGGCCTCTGCAGTAGAGGTCAGATCACAGGAGGGCGTCTGAATGAAGGCGAATGTCCAGCCACCGGCGCTGGGCCCACATTTTAAAACAGGAGAGCCAGTACTTGCCTAGGATTTAATTAAGCGTGGTAGGCAGGGCATGCTCTATGTACTCGTTTGTAAAATTTTACATATGCAGAAGCTTGAGGGCCTGGATTCAAGAAGAACAAGAAAAAACAGAAGCTGTTTCTCAATGATGTATTTAAAATAAGTTAAAATACACGGGACTTGCTCCAGAGCCCTTGCTGTGGCTATTCCCTCAGTCAGGAACACCCTTAGATATCTGCTCAGCTCACTCCCTCACTTTTTTCTTTTTCCTTTTCTTTCTTTCTTCTTTTTGGGGGATGGGGTGGGGGGTGCTGGAGATTGAACCCAGGGGTGCTTTCCCACTGAGCCACATCTCCAATCTCTTTCATTTGTTTTTTTAAATTTTGAAACAGGGTCTCCCTAAATTGCTTAGGGCCTCACTAAATTGCTGAGACTGGCCTCAAACTTCCCATCCTCTTGTCTTAGCCTCCCTAGTCATAGGCATTACAGGTGTGCACCCTGTGCCTGGATCAACCTTTTGGTTAAGATAGAATCTCACTATGTCACCCAGGCTGATCTCGAGCTCCCAATCATCCAGCCTCAACTTCACAAGTGTCTGGGATTACAGGCGTGCACCACATGCTCAGCTTTGTTGCTGCAAGTACTTGCTTCTCAACTAAATGCCACCTCCTGCCCCTCTCTCCCTGGGGAGTACCTGTCCCAACCCTGCTCCACTTGCCCTTTTTTCCATAGAATTTATCATCTTCTCATTTATTACATAATATATGCATTTATTATGATAATTTTTATCCTCTTTCCCCCCTGCTAAACGTAAACTCCAAGAGGGAGATATCTTTATCCGCTGTTTACTGACATTCTAAGGGTGTGCAATAGAGAATGTATGCATAGAGAAGGCAGCTGAAATTTTATTCCAAGTTCTATAGAAAAACAACTAAATCATGTTTATTAAATAAATTTTGGCTTTCCCATATGTTAGTATTCTTTTTTTTTTAAAGAGAGGACAGTGAGAGAGAGAGAGAGAGAGAGAGAGAGAGAGAATCAATTTTTATTGAGTTTTTCACATGGCTTTCGTTGCTCTGACACTTAGTTGTATATGTGGTGCTGGGGTTTGAACCCGTGTACTTGCGCATGCCAGGCAATTGGCGTAACCACCAAGCCACCGCTTCAGCCCCATATGTTAGTATCCTTACCTGATACATTTGAAGATGTATTGTTCTTCACCACAACTTCTGTTTACTTCCTTCCTCTTATTTGAGATTGATCTAAGTTGCCCAGGCTGACCCTGAACCTGTGATCCTCCTGCCTCAGCCCTCTGAGTAGATAGGATTACTGTTTGTGCCACTGCATCCTGCTCAGCATACACCCTGCTCAGCGTACTTCTTTTTCCTTTTCTTGGTCCCAGGGATTGAACCCAGGGGCCCTTAACCACTGAGCCACATTCCCAGCCCTTTTTATTTTTTTATTTTGAGACAAGTTCTCGCTAAGTTGCTTAGGGCCTTGTTAAGTTACTGAGGCTGGCTTTGAACTCGTGATCCTCCTTTCTCAGCCTCTGGAGATGCTGGGATTACATGGGATTACAGGCACATACCACCGAACCTGGCTATATATATATATATAATTTTTTTAAGAGAGAGAATGGGAGAAAGAAAGAATCAATTTTATTTTGTTTGTTCATCTGGGTTTTGCTCTGACACTTCATTGTGTATGTAGTGCTGAGGTTTGAACCTGGGTCCTCCCGCATGCCAGGCAAGTGCTGGAACCAATGAGCCACTGCACCAGCTCAATTTTTTTTTTTTTTTAAAGAGAGAGAGGGAGAGAATGACAGAAAAAGAGAGAATCAATTTTATTTAGTTTTTCACCTGGTTTTCGTTGCTCCAACACTTCATTGTGTACGTGGTGCTGGGGTTCGAACCCACATCCTTATGCATGTCAGGCAAGCGCTGTAACTGCCAAGCCACGGCTCCAGCCCTCCATTTCACTTTTACATCTGGCCTTTGTTTCTTTGACACCTACTTGTGTATGTGGTGCTGGGGTTTGAACCTGGGTCCTCGTGCATGCCAGGCAAGTGCTCCAATCACTGAACCACTGCTCCAGTCCTCAGCATAACTTTTTTTTTTTTAAGAGAAAGGAACAGTGTGTGTGTGAGAGAGAGAATCAATTTTATTTAGTTTTTCACGTGGTTTTCGTTGCTCCAAGACTTCGTTGTGTATGTGGTGCTGGGGTTTGAACCTGTGTACTCACCCATGCCAGGCAAGTGCCTTAACCACTGAGCCACCGCTCCAGTCCAGTCCCCTTTAGCATTTTTTTTTTTTTCAGGGCTGAGGTCAGCATAATTTTTAAAGAGTAAAAAAAATGTGTTTGTGACATATCACAAACTAATAAGGTTAGCTGCCTTCTTGCCCGAAACCTTGCTCCAGGAGTACCGCTGAAGGCCAACTTGGCAGTGGAGGGGCAGTGGCCAGAAGGAGGTGAGGATAGGTTGACGTAGGTGCTGTCTCATTGGGAAGAAAAACTATGTTGCCAGGCGTGGTGGCGCACACCTCTCATCCTGGTGACTCAGGAGACTGAGGCAGGGGGATTGCAAGTTTGATGCCAATCACAGCAACTTAGAAAAATATGTTGATCAGCTTTAGAGAATGAATAGTAATAATAGTAATAATTATGGATCATCGCCAAAGACAAAGAAAATGAATAACTTTCAAAATGAGCAGAAGAAAAGGAATCAGTTTCATAAAAGGTAGAAAAAGAGAAAGGGGAAAAATGAAAACCAGTTTCCCCGTAAACAACAGAGCCCCCTGGCCATGCAGACGGACAGACGGGTCAACCAGGGATGGAGCTGGTGTCAGACTCTCCGCAAAGCCTGAGCAGCCCACTGCAAAACTGGCCAGGCGGGAGAGCGCCTGCCACTGCCACTGACTCAAGGACCTCACTGCCCAGGTTACAGCTGGGAAAGCCGTGAAGGCACAAAGCAGCTGACACACTGCTCAGCCCCCAGGAGCCAGGAACTGATCTGGCAGCCTGGCCTCTGCTGCTGCTGCCTCAAAAAAAAAAAAAAAAAAAAAAAAAAACCATCTGGCACGATGCACCAGAACAGCCACATGGCCACCTCCACCTGCCCAGCTCTCCTGCTGCTTCCTCCTGGCATGTGGAGCGGTAGCTGCGTGAGTATGGAAAGGTCCTCCCTTGCCTTCCAGGAGGAGAGGGCACTGAGGAGCTCAGTGCTCGGGATTGGCCATCGCCTACCCCTCTCTCCCTTACCTGCAGTTCCACCCCGCATTCCTCAGTTACACGTCCATGAAGCCACCATTACGTGCTGCCACCCAACCTAAGGCGAACGCATCTCACCCAAACAAGAACAGTCTCCTCCACCCTGAGAGCGACACCCAGAGCCCTGGCAGCGGCTGCATCCGGCTCCCACTGCGGGAACCTGGGTGATGTTCCTTTCTTAGCTGGTTTTGTCGCAATCCAAGCCCCTCCCCACTGCTTTTCCTTTTTTTTTTTTTTAATGTTAGGGATTGAACCCAGGGGAACTTAACCACTGAGCCACATCCCGGGCCCTTTTTATTTTTAATTTTGAGACAGGGTCTCGCTAAGCCACCACATAGGGCCTCACTTACTTGCTGAGGCTGACTTTGAACTTTCAATCCCCCTGCCTTGGCCTCCTGAGTCGCTGGGATGACAGTGTGCACTGCACTGTCACACCTGGTCACCATCTTTTTTTTGAGAGAGAAAGAGAATCAATTTTATTTTTTCATCTGGCCTTTGTTTCTCTGATACTTAGTTGTGTATGTGGTGCTGGGGTTTGAACCCTGATCCTTGCACATGCCAGGCAAGCGCTCCAACTGCTGAGCCACTGCTCCAGCCCTCACAATCTCTTCTTGATATTCTGTAATTATGCACTCAAATGTAGAGCTGACCCCCAACAACCACCCAATACCAAATGGCAGAGGATCCAGCAACAAATATACGAATGCCGTAGAAGGAAGGGAGACATAGGTAAGGACGGGTCAGGTGGCCTCTAGAGCATCCTCCCTCTGTGCCCATTCCATTTGCCCCGTGCCTTCAGTGAGTGGTAGGTGTGACCTGCGGTTCCCCCCACGTGGGACCACCCGAGTTCATTCAGGAGCGAGCTGAGCACAGGGCAGGCCTGCTTATTTAGGACGCCTGCCCTCTTACCTTTTAGCAGCAGCCATGCAGTCAGAAGGCACCTGAGGACTTCAGGGGATCAGAGACACATTTCCCTTCTTTCACTGTGCAGCGGACTCAGAATCAATCACTGCAGCCAGTGTGAAACGTGCTGCATCTCCTTTCTTCTTCTCATCATCTGAGCACCTGGAGTCTCATAGAGCAAGATACTGGTCTCAATCTCCAAATCCAGCTGAACATGCACAGTGGCACACGCCTATAACCCCACCGACCCGGGAGGCTGAGATAGAAGGATTGAGAGTTCAAAGCCAGCCTCAGCAACTTTGTGAGGACCTAAACAACGTAGAGAGACCTTGTCTCAAAACAAAAAATAACAAGGGCCAGGGATGTTTCTCAGTGGTTAAGTGCCTTTGGGTTCAATCCCTGCTACAAAAAAAAAAAAAAAAAATCCAAATCCATGGAATCTCTCTGACGTCCCTCTGGTGGAAACATCCTTCCTTTGGATAATGAGACCTCTGAATTGCAGACCCCAGGGTCTTGAAGAAGGGGAGCAAAAATGTTACGTATGAGTAAATTATCTGGCCCAAGATCCCAAGATTCCTGATCCATGGACTCCACACTGCGCGATGGCAGAGAGCATATACCACATCCTTCATTTCAGACTCACAAGGCCGTGTTCCAGCTGATGCTGACCAAGTCCCAATAGATCATGTCACCAACCTATAAAACCAGATGATTCTGGTGATAAGAATATGTGACATCGAATCCCATGTTCTCCTATTTCTTCACTACTTTTATTGAAAAAAAATGAGGTTTCTGATCAGAAGCGATGGTGTATGGACTACCATGATTGTTAATAAGATGCTCAGCAAATCTACCAATCATGTTGCTGGGAGGAGCATGGCAGGCTGAGAATGCAGCACCCAGAGCTAGAAAGAATGTCTCAATGAGGATAACTCTCCCCAACCTTCACAATGAAAAGAACCCAGTGTAGCCAGCCTGCCAGCAGATGGCAGGCTGGTCCCCTGGTGACTGGGTACCATATTGAAGGCTCAGAGTCCCTGCTCTTGGCAGTTGGGCTCTCAGCTGTGGTGGGGAGACTAAAGTAAAGACGGCTTACAGACCCTTGATACCCACCATCCCTTCTTCCTGAGTAAGGGTCCCCATTTTATTAAAGTCATCGATATACCCAACCAAAAGAAAACAACTTCCGGCTTCTGAACTACTAGATGAAACCGTGCAACGAAGTTCTAGCCAACGAAATGGTGGAAGGGGACACCCATTTTACCCCCGACACACACATCATTCTTTCTTCTCGTACTTGGATGGAGTCTGTGAAGTAAAGCACCAGCAGCCACCTTGAAGCTTGAGATGAATTTGAAGAAGGAATTCATAAGCTAAGAATGTGGAAACTGAGTCCCTGAAGACTGTGAAGTCACTACATAGGTCCTAGACTAAAAGAGAAATAAAATTATATCTGATCTAAGCCACTACCATTTGGAGTTTTCTATAATATAAGCTACTTAGATTAATATAATATTAATTTTAACTGATATACAAAGTAAATGAGATGCGAGGGGAAGTTCAAAATATAATAACTATTACAATTATCACAATAAGTATAAATGGATCAAGTATCTAATCAAAAGACAAAGACTTTCAAAAGAGATTTTAAGCCATTAATATGTTATTTATAACAGAGTTACTTATGAAAGGAACTGAAATTAAAAATAAGGCAAGAGTTTTTATTTTGAGGTCCATGAGGTCTATGAATTTAGGAGAAAAAATATGCTTTTATTTTCACTAATGGTAATCAGTAATATTAGAAGTACTGTGACCTTGATCCCAATATAAATTATAAATATTTTCATATCCCTTTATGACAGCATCCCAAAATAGCATTAACTCCTATCACCACTTCAAAAATCACAATAATTAATAGGACTATGACCCAATATGTCACTTGGTGCATTAATTTAGAAATGCATATAATATGTCACAATTATTTTAACTATTCTGATAACTATTTTAATGCAATTCTAATTCTATGCACTTAAAAACATGACTGTGAAAAAGGTCCATTGGTCTCACCAGACTGACAGAGGGCCTATGGAACAATAAAAGTTCAAAACTCTTTGTTTTTTGGTTTTTTTTTTAGAAAGAGGGAACAGTGAGAGAGAGAGAGAGAGAGAGAGAAGCAATTTTTATTTAGTTTTTCAAGTAACCTTCATTACTCAGACACTTTGTTGTGTACGTGGGTGCTGGGGTTTGAACTTGCATACTTGCGCATGCCAGACAAGCACCGTAACCACCAAGCCACAGCTCCAGCCCCAAAAGTTCAAAACTCTTAAAGAGATTTTAAGATTATTAACATCAATATTAGGAAAAAAGAATATAGATTTTTTTGAAAAAGCATGAGAACCAGATATGGTGGTGCACACCTGTAATCCCAGCAATTTGGGAGGCTGAGGCAGGAGGATCACAAGTTCAAAGCCAGGCTCAGCAACTTAACAAGGTCCTAGGCAACTTAGTGAGACCCTGTCACAAAATGAAAAATAAAAATAGGCTGGGGAGTGGGGGGACTGGAGTGGTGGCTCAGTGGTTGGAGTGCTTCCCTGTCATGTGTGAGGACCCAGGTTCAAATCCCAGCACCACATACACAACTAAGTGTTAGAAAAACAAAGGCCAGATGAAAAACTAAATGAAGTTCATTCTCTCTTTCTCTTTCTCTCTCACTCTCCCTCTCGCTTAAAAAAAAAAAGAACGGGCTGGGGATGTGGCTCAGTGGTTAATGCCCAGGTCTAAAAGAAGTAAATAAATAACATGAGAAATACTTTATGTATAAATAAGAGAAGAAATAAATTAAGAAGGTATAATGCTCGCAAATGTATGCACCTAATAATATAGCTTCAAAAGATATAAAACAGGGCATGGGGTGTAGCTCAGTGCTTGCCTAGCATAAATGAGGCCCTGAGTTCAATCTCAGCCCTGAAAAAAAAAAAAAATATATATATATATATATATATATATGTGTGTGTGTGTGTGTGTGTGTGTGTGTGTGTGTATAGAGAGAATGGAGAGAGAGATCAATAACTGGTAGGAATAATAGGAAATAACATAAAGAAATAGTTGCAGTTAGAGATTTCAACCACACCTCTCCCAAAAATAGTTGGACCAGTTAGATGCAAATAAGTATAGGGACTGGAGAGGTGGCTCAGTAGATGGATTACTTGCCTGGCATGCACAAGGACCCAGGTTTGAACCCCAGCACCACGTACACAACTAAGTGTCAGAGCAACAAAGGCCAGATGAAAAACTAAATAAAGATGATTCCCTTTCTCCCTCTCTCACTCTTCCCCCTCAGTTCAGAAAGTAAAGAAAGTGTAGCTGGGTACAGTAGTGCACACCTGTAATTCAGCAGCTCGGGTGGCTGAGACAGGAGGATAGCAAGTTCAAAGCCAGCTTCTGCAACTTAGTGAAACCCTGTCTCGAAGTAAAAAACTAAAAGACCTGGGAGTATATTTCAGTGGTAAAGCATCCCTGGGTTCAATCCCCAGTTCCACAAAAAAAAAAAAAAAAAAAAAGAGAGAGAGAGAGAAAGGAAGGAAAGGAAAGGAAAGGAAGGAAGGAAGGACAGCAGAAGGAAGAAAGAAAAAACATAGGTTTTTTTGAAAAGCATGATTAATAAGTTTCAAACATCATATGGAAATTTATACTCAACACATCTAAACTACACCAATTTTCCTGTACCTGTGAAGCATCCACAAATGTCAACCATGTGCTAAGTCACAGGCAAAGACTAATACAGCAGAGATGTCAAAGGTAATAATAGAATAATACACATAACTCCCCCCACCATTTTTTTCCAGTGCTGGGGATTAAACCTAGGGGCACTTAACTGCTGGGTGACATTCCCAGCCCCTTCTATTTTTTATTTTGACACAGGGTCTCACTAAGTTGTCCAGGTTGGCCTCCCACCTCAGCCTCCTAGGTAGCTGGGCTTGCAGGCACACACCACTGCACCTGGTCTCATCTTTAAAGAAACTAGATTGATAATTTAAATTTTTCTTAGGAAAAAAAAAAGATACCAGGATCAGGATGGTTTTACAGGAAATTCTATCCAAATGTCAAGGAATAAACTATTTCAACATTCCACAGTTCCTTGAGAGAACAGATAAAAGGGTTTTCCGAGGTAGTTTAAAACTTATCGTAGGCCTGGAGCGATGGCTCAGCAGTTACAGCACTTGCCTGGCATGCGCAAGTACCCGAGTTCAAACCCCAGCACCACATACACAACAAAGTGTCGGAGCAATGAAAGTCATGTCAAAAACTCAATAAAAATTGATTCTCTCTCTCTCTCTCTCACTATCCTTCTCTCTTAAAAAAAAAAAAGACATCTTCAGGGGCTGGAGCAGTAGTGAGTGCAGCAATTAGGGTGCTTGCCTGGCATGCAGGAGGATGCAGGTTTGAACCCCAGCACCATGTACACAACGAAGTGTCAGAGCAACGAAAGGGACATGAAAAACTAAATAAAATTGATTCTCTCTCTCCCTCCCTCTCTCTCTCTCTCTTTAAAAAAAAAAGTCTTCGTATAAATCCTCTTGTGGTTTCATGTGAGAGGCTCTCTACCCACCTGGAGTTGGAATCCCTCCATCTCAATGTCCACACACACCTGATTGCGCTGACTCCCACTGTACCTGTTTGAGATCCCAGGAGCAGTGCTCCCAGGGTCAGCCCCCTGTCATTCTTACACTTGTTATGAAATATTTTCCTTGTGCCATTCTGATGGGTCTTAACCACATTTCTGTGAACATTAATTAAAGCAGTTCCTGGCCACTTGAGCTTCCTTCTTTAAACTGCCTGTTCATACACTTCGCCCCTATCTCTATCCGGTTCTCTGTCTTTCTCGTTGATTTTCCATGAGTTCTTCACCGTTACTACGTTACTCATTTGCTATTGTTCCACCTTTGAAAAGATTTTTCAGTTACCTTCTAGATTTGGCCACGTAGTCCTTTAATTAAACAAACATTCTAAGTTTTTTTGTGGCCATGTTTGAAGACTCAAGATTGTAGAGTAGTTCTTTCCAGCCTCATTTCCTCTGTGAAATGCCCATCCAAGTCTTTTGCCGCCTTTTCTGTTGTGATGCTTGTCTTTTTCTCACTAATTTTAGCATTTTTTTTTTGTATCAGGGTCCAAGCCACATCCCCACCTCTTTTTATATTTTAGTTTGAAACAGGGTCTTGCTAAGTTGCTTAGTGCCCCCTGCTCAGTTGCTGGGCTGACTTTGAACTTGTGATCCTCCTGCCTCAGCCTCTGGAGCCACTGGCAAAACAGGTGTGTGCCACTGTGCCCAGCTAATATTGGGAACTTTTGATCTATTGTGGATCTCAATCTCTCCAGGTGACATTACCTCCCTGATATTCTAGGCTGTCCTGTTCAGGGGCTGAGCACACGCCTATGTCCGGACATGCTTAAGACCCTTAAACCAAGGGTCTGTCCAGGAAATGGCCATCAAATCTGGAGACGACCTCTGGGTGGCAGAGTTGACACGGCACTGAGCGTACTTGCTGAATTCACTTTGTCCAGTCCAGCTCTCCACCCATCATTGGACACTCCTCTTGGCCTCCTATCACTTGGAAATCCTTCCTCAACTCACCCACCTCGCCACTCCTTCCAGACAATCAGCTATTCAATGTTGCCACAGAACCTGGTCCCTAATCGTGTTATGGTGCATTTGGTCTCTCTGTCCAACCTCTGTCTCCTTCATTAGAGTGTGAGGACCTCAAAGGCAGGTAGCAAGCCCAGTTCAGGGCCTGGAACACAGCATTCATTGTGTGTGAGCGACCACCAGTTAAACATTTGCCACGGGCCAGTCACTGTGCATAGAGGTGTGTGGTGTGTGTGTGTGTGTGTGTGTAGGGGGGGCAAGGGAAGGAGACAGAAAGACAGACATCATCTCATTTGATTTTTACAATAATCTGCAGAAGTATGTTATTCTAGATGCTACAGAGTTGACAGGAACTAAACTCAAACAATGTTAAGCTAGAAGTGAATTTTTTGGCTCAACTATGGGAAAATCTAGAAGTAAGCTTCTCTCTCCCTGGCTGCACTTTGAAAGCAAGCTCTGTCTACCCAGAGGGAAGCCAGCCATCAGCAGTAGTTGGGTCTTCTTAGCTTGGCAACCACAATGGGAAACATCCCCACCAAGTCAGCAGAAAACGGAAGCCTTTCTGGGTCTTTCGACGCTTTCTGGGTCGACTGCCTAGACCAGCTCACAGGCTAGAGGCCAGATTAGTGGTTCACAACAAAAATGAAAGAAGCAGGAAACCTTCCTGAGCAGAAGACAGAGACTTCTTTTGTCACCGTTATCCAGCACGGGAGTGGGACACTAGTGTCGCTCCATTGTATAAATCGGGACAGAGAGGCGAGAGCGGTGAGCTCATTTCCCAGGTGCAGAGCAGGTAGTAACTGCCCGAAGGAGGATTTAAGTGACTTTTCTGATGCCCAGGCCTGCACCTTGCCAGTCTGTTACACCAATTCCCCATGAGATGCGGGAAGGGTGGGAGCCCAGGATTCTGATGCAAACAAACTCAGGTTTGAGGTCAGTTTCTAAGAGTCTGATTTTTGTGAGCTCAAGTGTTCTCATCAGTAAATTATAAGCAATAATAGCATCTGTCTTGTGGGAAGGAATAAATGAAATAATTCAAATACAGTAATGCACTCCGCACAGGGCCTGGCTCACAGAAAATACTCTATTCGTATCAGCTACTATTACAACAACCATTCATTGACTAAGGGGGTGACTCGTACCTGGACTCTGCAGGGGTCAGAGAGGGCTCTGGACCCCAAACAATACCCAACTTGCTGAAAATACTCTTAGTAAACATTCCTTTTTTTCTTTTCTTTTTTGGCATTAGGGATTGAACCCAGGGCTGCTTAACCACTGAGCCACATCTCCAACCCTTTTTATTTTTTATTTTGAGACAGGGTCTTGCTGAGTTGCTTATGGCCTCATTAAGTTGCTGAGGCTGACTTTGAACTTGGGATCCTCTGGCCTCAGCCTCCCAAGTTGCTAGAATACAAGCATGTGCCATCATACCCAGCTAAACATTCCCATTCTTTGGGCTGGGCAATTAACCTAGATGTTTTGCAAAGTAAAAATAAAATCATGTGTAGAAAATGCTGTTAATATTATTGACCTAGGGCTGGAGGTAGAGCTCAGGGTAGAGCTCAGATATTGCTTACCCAGCATGCATTAGAACCTGAGTTCAATTCCCAGCGCTGCCAAATAAGAAAAGTAAGGAAGAAAGGAGAAAATACTGAAAAAAATTTTTGAATATTATTGATCTGTAACTTAGCTCTAGGCAAGGTTCCAGGCCCACCGTCTCCATCGATCCAATAACCACCCTTTCCATGAGGAATCCGGGAGCCAAGCTCTGGAGCCCCACGTAGCTGGATTTACAGTGGACACTGTCCACATTTATGCACAGGTAAAGAGCTTGAAGGTGCCAAGGGCCATAATTATCCATGAAGATCATTCAAGATCTTCTAGAAGGATGGGAACTGGGAGCAGTTTCAGGCCAGGGCAGGGCTGGGGTGGGACGGAGGAAAACATGGGAGGGGACAGGAGCAGGACAACTTATTAAGGACAATGATGGGGCTGCCAGGCCAAAGGGGAAGCTTGACCTTTTTCCCATTTGCAGTGATACTTGGTTCCAAATACTTTAGAATTATCTCCATGTCTAGTGGGCATCCCTTGTCCCAAGACCATGAGATCCAAGCACCTGTTTCCATGTCAAAGGTTCCAGATCGCAGAGGAATATGGGACCCCAGCAGGGGGCACAGAGCTGCCTCTCTGAGGGCTGGGTATGGTGGAAGGAGGAGGGGGCCTGGCACAGAGAAGAGGGGCCAGAGGTGAGGCAAATTCTACTCACATCCACAGTGGCCCTTGGCTGTTTGCCCCTATTCATGTAGCTGGGAGCTCCAGGTCCAGGACACATTGATGCCAGTCTCATTTCCCCCTGACTGTCCGCTGCCTTCCTCCCACCCATCCTCAGACCTCATCCCATCCTTCAGAGAAGCTTCTGATTCACTCATCTTTGCTGGACATCAAGGGATACCTTTGGACATTCTAGCTGGAGTGTTACCCTTCCTATGTGATTTTGACAAAGTCACTTAATAAAAACACCCCAGGGGCTAGAGCAGTAGCTCGGCGGTTACGGCGCTTCCCCAGTATCTGCAAGTACACAGGTTCAAACCCCAGCACCATGTACACAACTAAGTGTCAGAGTAACGAAAGCCACATGAAAAACTCAAAAAAGATTGATTCCCTCTTTCTCTCTCTAACTGTCCTTCTCTCTTTAAAAAATAAAATAAGGGCTGGAGCGGTGGTTCAGTGGTTACAGCACTTGTGGCATGCATGAGTACCTGAGTTCAAACCGCAGCACCATGTACACAACAAAGTCTTGGAGCAAAGAAAGCCACATGAAAAACTAAATAGAATTGATTCTCTCTCTCTCTCTCACTGTTCCTCTCTCTTTAAAAAAAATAAAATGAAACAAAAATAGCCCAGTTTATGCGGAGTCACACACCACGACATCATTAGATTCTCCAAGTAGGTTCACCCCACGTGCATGATCTCATCTGATCCTCAACACTGAGATACTGTTCACATGCCCATTTTACAGACAAGGAAACGGAGACTTAGGCTGTTAAATGCTAATAAATGGCTGAGTAGAATTCGACTCAGCACCTACTAAACTCCAAATCCCTTGCTCTTCTAAAACCTCAGAACATAGAACAGAGATTATCAGTACAGAGATGAAGAAACCTGCCGAAGTTTATACACATAGTAAGTGGTAGAGTCAGGATGTAAACCCATTTCCTTTACCACCAGCCCACTGTCCATCTTGCCAACAAAAAAACTGAGAATGCCTGAGCAGGTGATCTCAAAGGTTTTCTCCAGCTGAGATAATAAAGAAGTTTCTCGGTCTTGTTTACTGTTTGTAACTCCTGGTTTGGGGTGGTTGCCCTAGCCCCGCCCTCTCAGCTTCATCCTTTCTCTCAGTGGAGAGAAATTGTCACTCAACAGAAGAATCTGGACGTCTAACATCCCACACTAATACACCCAGTAGTCTCCTCCCAGGGAAGTGTGTCCCCAGCCACCCTCTACAGAGTGACAACCATTCTCTGACTCACTCATTACTCATCCAAGCCCTCACCACCTCAACCACCAGTGTCAGCAGTCAGAGCGGTCCCTATGACAGAGAGGGAAGCGCACGTCTGCCCAGCACTCCCTTGCACACTGGGACACAGGCGCCACACCCTCTGAGCTGGAGGCATCCCGCAAGCCTGGGAGCCCGCAGGTCTCGCGCAGGGACACACCCCGGGGGAGGAGCTACCCTCTGGCAGCCCAGCGCAGGGTGGCAGCCAGTTCTCTCTGCAGTTCCAGCCAGCGCGCCCACCCGGGGACGACATGGCCCAGGACCGTCCTTCCTGCGCGCTGGAGCCCGAGCACGTCCAGCGGCTGCTGCTCTCCTCCCGAGAGGCCAAGAAGTCCGCCTACTGTCCCTACAGCCACTTCCCGGTGGGGGCCGCCCTGCTCACCGGGGACGGGAGGATCTTCTCGGGTAAGGGCGAGCGCCCGGGTCCCCTCCCAGGCAGCCTGTGAGGGGGTCTGGGGAGGATGCGCAGGGTGCGCGCCAAGGCACAGGTGGAACGAGCACCGCGCTGGCCTCCGCACTGGGTCTCCCGGGCTCTCCCCTGCCTCCTGCCCTGGGACTGTAGTATGACAGCGAAAACCGAGACTGGAAAACTTCACCTGTAGCTCTCAACTCTTGGAGGACCGGGGTGGGGCGGGAAAGTGGCAGGAAGGGGGACCCTAAATTAAGACCGTCAGCAGCCCTGGGGTGCCGGGGAGGAGACGGTTAGTACCTTCCGAGGCTTCTGTGCCCGGCACCTGTCGAGGCTTCCCCAGGTATGAGTGCCCGGTCCTCCCCTCGCCCCCCGACCTAGCTGTTTTGCCCATTTTTAGATGAAGAACCTGAAGCCCAGAGAGGTGGCAGGACTTTCCCAAGGTCACAGGGGGCATTGGTGGTGGAACCCAAAGTCCTGCTCTTTTCCCTATACTCTGGGTGGGTGCGGTGCTTGCAGAGGGAGTGCCCGGCAGAGGGTCTGGGAAGAGAGAAGCCAGGTGGGTTTGGGAGTCCAGAAATGACAGGCAGCTGGGGGAGGCGGGCTGGGAGGGGAACTGAGTCCCACTGGTCTGTCCTAGGTGGAAAAAAATTCAAACTTGCTTTCACTACACTTAGGGGCATTCCTATTCAGGACAGGAAGGAACCAAAGGTGACTGGAAGAATTCCCAGTGCCCCTTTGTGACATCTGGGTCTCAGACTGAGGCTCAGAGCAGGGAAGTACCCAATGTGGCAGAGCTGGAATTGGAACCCAGAGTTCCCTGACTCCAAAGTCTGCTGCTCTGTCCGGGGCAAAGGAGCTCTGAGTCGCCTTGAAGCTCAGGCCTGGCCCGAGTGTTGAACATTAACCAGCACCAGGGATAACTCTGCAGCGAGTGCCAGGAACAGGGAATCTGCCACTGATTCTTTTGAAATCCTCCACATCCCTCCAGATGGAACAGAAAGGCTCTAAGTGTCCCCAGCACCTACAGTGTCCCCTCCTAGGGCCCTTGCCACATGGCCTTGCCACTGTCATTTACACAGATCCCCTCCCCCACCCCACCCCAGACTTTGTGCTGCAGAGGACAGGAGCTGTGCCTGGGATATTTGTGCCATCCAACTCCAAGACACAGCACCTGCGGAGTCCAGGGGGGGCCCCCACCTGTTGCTGGCTGACTGGCTGGATGAATGAAGCAGCTGGCTCTGATACCGAGTGAGGCCGAGGGGACAGACGACCGGGGTCCAGGGGTGGAGAGGCTCCAGCAGATCAGGCCACAGTGTTTCCTGGGCTGGGGACCACGCTAGCTGTCTTCTATATTATTTTCCAGTATTGAGACTGGAGTCCTGCTTGGACAGACAGATGGCCACTCAGCCACAAAGCCACCCCTCCAAAGCCAGGGGTCATGTGGCAGAATACTGTTCTTTTCCTTGCTTCCTTTCCTCCTTTCCTCCCTTCCTTCCTTTCTCTCTCTCCCTAATTCCCTTCCTTCTTTCCCTTTCTCCTTTCTTCCTTCCACCTACGAAAAAGAAGGCACATCTTCATTTGTAAGTGACCCCTGGGAGCTCGGCTGAGTGACACCCAGGCCTCAGTGGTTCCCATTCTGATCATCGACAGGTACTTGCTGAGTCTGACTCCATGCCAGGTCACCTGCCAAGTGCTGGGTATACTGCAGTGAGCAGGAATGACATAGTCTCTGTCCCCACAGAGGTTCCCTCAAGTTGCACGGGCCACAGCTCAAGGCAGGAGCTTCAGCCAAGGTTGTGGGCGCAGCGGATGACGAAGCAAGCAGGAGTGTGCCCTATCAGAAGCTGGGGGCGTGGGGGGCGGGCTGCGGTATTTAGGGAGCTCAGGAGTGTGGGGTGGAGGCTTTGGGGTCAAGTGCTCCTGAGTTTGAGTCTTGGGACAGTGTGTGACGCTGGGTGAGAGATTTCACCCTTCTGAGTTTCAGTGAGCACACTTGTAGAGCAGATATCCTAACAGTCCCTTCAGGATTGCTGAGCACACAGCTGGTGTGCCTGGTTTCAGAGGCAGGAAATATGGAGCCAAGGAATGTTCCTAAGAACAGGAGGAACATCAAAGTGGTGCTTGAGGACAATTCTGCTGATGGGTTCTGAAGGAGGGCTGCAGCAGAGGGAACAGCCAGGCAGGTGATAACTGTTTTGGTCACTGGCTGCCTTACCTGACTCATCGTTGGTTCCCAGATAAGGTTTGTGGAACCCATGAATGAATGGCTTGGACCAGGAACGCGGCAGATGGAATGAAGAGGAAGGAAGGATCTGAGAGAAGGGGCTGGGGAGCAGGGGAGGGACGAGCCCCTGCCCAAGGCGGGGAGCTGAAAACACCTGGGCTGTGCTGGGGACAAGGTGGCAGGGCCCAACAGCAGTATTAGAGGCTACAATGGCGTGAGCTTTGGTGCGGAAGGTCTCCCGTAAGCCCACGGCCACCAAGTGCAGGGAGAGGGAAGGAGCGCAGGCAACAGCCGAGGTGCTGACCTCAGAATCACAGAATCAAGATGGGCAGGGGTAGCGCTCACCTCGCGCTTGTCTCAGGGCAGGTGTACCGAGCAACTCAGATGTCCTTGCGGGCGCTGGTTTCTTTCTGTTATCCAGCAGGAGGGCATGCGCCAGGCTTCAGGGAACATGACTGCCGCCTGCCACTGGGTTTCATTCTTTCAGCCTAAAAACCAGACAGGAAAGAACGCTTTCCCACCAACTCCGCCCCAGGAAAAATTCTAGAGGAGAGCTCTGATTGGTCCATATCGAATCACAGGCACATCCCGGGGCCAATCGCTGTTGTCCTTAATGGGGTGGTGATTGGGCCAGCTCATTCATACATCTCTCCTTCTTGGGGAGCGGATGGTTCTGGGGCCACAAGGAAGGGGGCCTGGGAACTGGGCTCTGGCTCCGTAGCGCTCTAGTGCATACTTAGAATTCCAGCGGCTTGGGAGGCTGAGGCAGGAGGATTGAGAGTTCAAAGCCAGCCTCAGCAACTTAGGGAGGCCCTGTCTTAAAATTAAAATAAAAAGGGCTGAGGATGTGGCTCTGTGGTTGAGCAACCAATCCCTGGTACATAAAAACAGTGGTGGGGGGGTGCCAAGCAGACCAAACCCATGGCCAGTGCACCCATATTTTGTAAACAGGATAACTGAGGTTCAGTTTGATCTGATTCCAAATGGCATGCACGTTTGATGGTCCCTTGCTGCTGGGCAGGTATGTGGAAAGGGCTGAGAGTTGTGCTGAGAATGGGACAGGGGCAAGTGGCAGCCATTTCACAGAATTCCTGGATCTCCTTATCAAGATGGGAAGTGAGGCCAGGTGCAGAAATGGAGTGTCAATAGCAGTCAGGTGGGGCTTGGAGAAGAGGGGAGCTTGAATAACACTAGGACACTGGATATGGTATCCTGAGGTGGATTAGAGAGATTGGGATTAGAAAAGGCACAGCTGACCTTAGACACTGTAAGTTCACAGCTTTCAGCAGGACAGGTCTGCCCAGTTCTGTGACTTTCTCCCAAGGAACAAAAGCCCAGCCTCCCCTGAGTTCCAGGGCAGAGGCAGCTGGGTACCATCCACTGAGGCAAAGACAGCCTCGATGTCACAACCTTATAATGATCATCTCTCTCCCACTGTCACCCCCACCCTGGCCAGGTCCTTGTGCCTGTCACAGATGGGCCAACCCTGAAGGTAATTAATACAGCAACTGCATCCTCATGCTATCTTGCCCACTGGTGACATTCCATGGCTGGTGACTTCCACGGTTGCTCATGGAGAGGGGAGGAGCTTGCCAGTAAAGAAAGAGCTA